>WEDG01007905.1:26625-172162 GCA_017591395.1 Schistocephalus solidus
ACCGGCAAAGACAAAGGGATACAGAATGGTGTTCTACCTGGTAGTCATCAGTGAGCCATTTGCCAGCCTTTACTCATGCCTTCTGCGGCAGCCGGGAGCTCGAGCTCCGCGACCTTGGTGGGCAGAAAGTCCATGCTTTACCCTGCGCCACTGAGCTCGCTTGTCTTGCCGGTTTCAATCCGGAATATTAGCTATTGTAAGTAGCGCTCACCGATCGGTTCCAGGACTCATTCGTCCAGATATGCCTTGGGGCTAACTCTCAAGCCCCGCCAGCAGCCGTAAGGCAGCTAAGAATACAGGCAGAATAACATGACCATCAACGACAACGGAGACTGGAATGGCCATTTATGGCTTATTAGCCGTTATCAGCCAGCAATCACCAACACCAGGCTATTCGGCGCCTGAGGCCCGAACTCGCCACCTTGTTGGGCACAAGTCTATCTCACTACCCACAGCACCACGAGCTCGTTGTCTTGCAGGTTTCGATCGGGAATGTTAGCTATTTTAGTTGGGCGCTCACAGATCGGTTCGAGGAGGCACTCATACCGATATGCCTTGGGGCTAACTCTCAAGCCCCGCCAGCAGCCGTAAGGCAGCTAAGGTTATAAGCAGAATATCATGACGAGCAAAGACAAGGGAGATTGGAATAGCCATTTCTGGTTTATTAGCCGTTATCAGCCAGCAATACCCAACACCAGGCTATTCGGCGCCCGAGGCCCGAACTCGCCACCTTGTTGGGCACAAGTCTATCTCACTACCCACCGCACCACGAGCTCGTTGTCTTGCAGGTTTCGATCGGGAATATTAACAATGGTAGATGGGTGCTCACCGATCGGTTACAGGACTCACTCGTCCCGATATGCCTTGGGGCTAACTCTCAAACCCCGCCAGCAGTTGTGAGGCAGCTTAGGATATAGGCAGAATATCATGACCGGCAAAGACAAGGGATACTGGAATGGCCATTTCTACCTTTTTAGTAGTCATCAGTAAGCCATTACCAACCTCATGCGCTGCGGCAACCGAGGCTCGGGCTCGCGACCTTGTTGGGCAGAAGTCCAATGCTTTACCCCTGCGCCACGAGCTGGTTGTCTTGCCGGTTTCAATCGGGAATATTAGCTATTGTAAGTAGCGCTCACCGATCGGTTCCAGGACTCATTCGTCCCGATATGCCTTGGGGCTAACTCTCAAGCCCCGCAAGCAGCCGTAAGGCAGCTAAGGATATAGGCAGAATATAATGACCAGCAAAGACAAGGGAGATTGGAATAGCCATTTATGGCTTATTAACCGTCATCAGCTAAGCATTCCCAACACCAGGCTATTCGGCGCCCGAGGCCCGAACTCGCCACCTTGTTGGGCACAAGTCTATCTCACTACCCACCGCACCACGAGCTCGTTGTCTTGCAGATTTCGATCGGGAATGTTAGCTATTGTCGTTGGGCGCTCACAGATCGGTTCCAGGACTCACTCGTCCCGATATGCCTTGGGGCTAACTCTCAAGCCCCGCCAGAAGCCGTAAGGCAGCTAAGGATATAGGCATAATATCATGACCGGCAAAGACAAGGGAGATTGGAAGAGCCATTTCTGGTTTATTAGCCGTTATCAGCCAGCAATACCACACACCAGGCTATTCGGCGCCCGAGACCCGAACTCGCCACCTTGTTGGCCACAAGTCAATCTTACTACCCACCGCACCACGAGCTCGTTTTCTTGCAGGTTTCGATCGGGAATATTAACAATTGTAGATGGGCGCTCACCGATCGGTTACAGGACTCACTCGTCCCGATATGCCTATGGTCTAACTCTCAAGCCCCGCCAGAAGCCGTAAGGCGGCTAAAGATATAGGCAGAATATCATGACCGGCAAAGACAAAGGAAGATTGGAATAGCCATTTCTGGTTAATTAGCCGTTATCAGCCAGCAATACCCAACACCAGGCTATTCGGTGCCCGAGGCCCGAGCTCGCCACCTTGTTGGGCACAAGTCTATCTCACTACCCACCGCACCACGAGCTCGTTGTCTTGCAGGTTTCGATCGATAATGTAAGCTATTTTAGTTGGGCGCTCACAGATCGGTTCCAGGAGGCACTCATACCGATATGCCTTGGGGCTAACTCTAAATCCCCGCCAGCAGCCGTAAGGCAGCTAAAGATATAGGCAGAATATCATGACCAGCAAAGACAAGAGAGATTGGAATAGCCATTTCTGGTTTATTAGCCGTTATCAGCCAGCAATAACCAACACCAGGCTATTCGGCGCCCGAGGCCCGAACTCACCACCTTGTTGGGCACAAGTCTATCTCACTACCCACCGCACCACGAGCTCGTTGTCTTGCAGGTTTCGATCGGGAATATTAACAATGGTAGATGGGCGCTCACCGATCGGTTACAGGACTCACTCGTCCCGATATGCCTTGGGGCTAACTCTCAAGCCCCGCCAGAAGCCGTAAGGCAGCTAAGGATATAGGCAGAATATCATGACCGGCAAAGACAAGGGATACTGGAATAGCCATTTCTGGTTTTATTAGCCGTTATCAGCCAGCAATACCACACACCAGGCTATTCGGCGCCCGAGGCCCAAACTCGCCACCTTGTTGGGCACAAGTCTATCTCACTACCCACCGCACCCCGAGCTCGTTGTCTTGCCAGTTTCTATCGGGAATATTAACAATGGTAGATGGGTGCTCACCGATCGGTTACAGGACTCACTCGTCCCGATATGCCTTGGGGCTAACTCTCAAACCCCGCCAGCAGTTGTAAGGCAGCTAAAGGATATAGGCAGAATATCATGTCCGGCAAAGACAAAGGGAGATTGGAATGGCCATTTCTACCTTATTAGCCAGTCATCAGCCATTACCATACCTAACATGCGCTGCGGCACCCGAGGCTCGAACTCGCCGACCTTGTTGGGCAGAAGTCAAATGCTTTACCCACCGCACCACGAGCTCGTTGTCTTGCCGGTTTCGATCGGGAATGTTAGCTATTGTAGTTAAGCGCTCACCGATCGGTTCCAGGACTCATTCGTCCCGATATGCCTTGGGGCTAACTCTCAATTCCCGCCAGCAGCCGTAAGGCAGCTAAGGATACAGGCAGAATAAAATGACCGTCAACGACAACGGAGACTGAAATGGCCATTTATGGCATATTAACCGTCATCAGCTCAGCATTCCCAACACCAGGCTATTTGGCGCCTGAGGCCCGAACTCGCCACCTAGTTGGGCACAAGTCTATCTCACTACCCACCGCACCACGAGCTCGTTGTCTTGCAGGTTTCGATCGGGAATGTTAGCTATTGTAGTTGGGCGCTCACAGATCGGTTTCAGGACTCACTCGTCCCGATATGCCTTGGGGCTAACTCTCAAGCCCCGCCAGAAGCCGTAAGGCAGCTAAGGATATAGGCATAATATCATGACCGGCAAAGACAAGGGAGATTGGAATAGCCATTTCTGGTTTATTAGCCGTTATCAGCCAGCAATACCAACACACCAGGCTATTCGGCGCCCGAGACCCGAACTCGCCACCTTGTTGGCCAGAAGTCAATCTTACTACCCACCGCACCACGAGCTCGTTGTCTTGCAGGTTTCGATCGGGAATATTAACAATGGTAGATGTGCGCTCACCGATCGGTTACAGGACTCACTCGTCCCGATATGCCTTGTGTCTAACTCTCAAAGCCCCGCCAGCAGTTGTAAGGCAGCTAAAGATATAGGCAGAATATCATGACCGGCAAAGACAAGGGATACTGGAATGGCCATTTCTACCTTTTTAGTAGTCATCAGTAAGCCATAACCAACCTCATGTGCTGTGGCAACCGGTGCTCGAGCTCGCGAGAACTTGTTGGGCAGACGTCCAATGCTTTACCCCCTGCGCCACGAGCTCGTTGTCTTGCCGGTTTCAATCGGGAATATTAGCTATTGTAAGAAGCGCTCACCGATCGGTTCCAGGACTCATTTGTCCCGATATGCCTTGGGGCTAACTCTCAAGCCCCGCCAGCAGCCGTAAGGCAGCTAATGATACAGGCAGAATAACATGACCGTCAACGACAACGGAGACTGGAATGGCCATTTATGGCTTATTAGCCGTCATCAGCTAGACATTCCCAACACCAGGCTATTCGGCGCCCGATGCCCGAACTCACCACCTTGTTGGGCACAAGTCTATCTCATTACTTACCGCAACACGAGCTCGTTGTCTTGCAGGTTTCGATCGGGAATGTTAGATATTGTAAGTAGCGCTCACCGATCGGTTCCAGGACTCATTTGTCCCGATATGCCTTGGGGCTAACTCTCAAGCCCCGCCAGCAGCCGTAAAGGCAGCTAAGGATACAGGCAGAATAACATGACCGTCAACGACAGAACGGGAGACTGGAATGGCCATTTATGGCTTATTAGCCGTCATCAGCTAGACATTCCCAACACCAGGCTATTCGGCGCCCGAGGCCCGAACTCGCCACCTTGTTGGGCACAAGTCTATCTCACTACCCACTGCACCACGAGCTCGTTGTCTTGCAGGTTTCGATCGAGAATATTAACAATGGTAGATTGGTGCTCACCGATCGGTTACAGGACTCACTCGTCCCGATATGCCTTGGGTCTAACTTTCAAGCCCCGCCAGCAGTTGTAAGGCAGCTAAGGATATAGGCAGAATACCATGACCGGCAAAGACAAACGAGATTGGAATGGCCATTTCTGGTTTATGAGCCGTTATCAGCAAGCCATGCCCAAGCTTATGCTCTGCGGCGCCCAAGGCTCGAACTCGCATCTTGTTAGGGCTGAAAATCAGCGCTTTACCCAGTGCGCCACGAGCTCGTTGTCTTGCCGGCTTCGATCGGGAATATTAACAAAATGGGTTGGGCTTTCACCGATCGGTTTACAGGAATCACTCGTTCCCGTTATGCCTTGGGGCTAACTCACAAAGCCCCGCCAGCAGCCGTTAGGCAGCTAAGGATATAGGCAGAATATCATGACAAGTAAAGACAATGGAGAATGGAATGGCCATTTCTGGCTTTATTAGCCGTTATCAGTAGGCCCATACCAACCTCATGCGCTGCGGCACCGAGGCTCGAACTCGCGACCTTGTTCGGCAGAATTCCAATGCTTTATTCACTGCGCAACGAGCTCGTTGTCTTGCCGGTTTCGATCGGGAATATTAACAATGGTATAGTGGGTGCTCACACCCATCGATTTACAGAACTCACTTGTCCCGATACGCCTTCGGGGCTAACGCTCAAGCACCCGCCAACAGCCCTAAGGCAGCGGATGATATAGGCAGAATAACATGGACCGACAAAGTCAAAGGGAGACTGGAATGGCCATTTCCTGGCTTTTTAGCCGTCATCAGAAAGCCATACCCAACCTCATGCGCTGCGTAACTTGATTGAGGCTCGATCTCGCGAACTTGTTTGGCAGAGGTCAATGCTCTACCCACTGCGCGTCGCGAGCTCGTTTTCTGCCGGATTTCGATCGGGAATATAGCTATGATAAGTAGGCGTTCACCGATCGGTTACAGGACTCACTCGTCCCGATATGCCA
Source organism: Schistocephalus solidus (assembly GCA_017591395.1). Lineage (NCBI taxonomy): Eukaryota > Metazoa > Platyhelminthes > Cestoda > Diphyllobothriidea > Diphyllobothriidae > Schistocephalus > Schistocephalus solidus. The sequence continues at coordinate 32,151 of WEDG01007905.1, forward strand.
CAGGGACTATCTCTGAAGCCCGCCAGCAGCCGTAAGGCAGCTAAGGATTTAGAAGGATAACAAGACCGGCAATGACAAGGGAGAATGGAAGGGCCATTTCTAGCTTATTAGCCGTTATCAGCAAGCCATTCCCAAGCTTTTGTGCTGCGAAGCCCGAAGTTGAACTCGCGACCTTGTTTGGCTGAAGATCAGCGGGCTACCCAACTGCGCCACGAGCTCGTCGTCGGGCCGGTTTCGATCAGGGAATATAAACAATAGTAGATGGGCGCTTACCGATCGGTTACAGGATTTACTTGTCCCGATATGCCTTGGGGCTAACTCTCATGCCCCGCCTGCAGCCGTAAGGCAGCTAAGGATGCAGGCAGAATAACTAGACCGGTAAAAACAATGGAGAATGGAATGGCCATTTCTGGTGTATTAGCCGTCATCAGCCAGCCATACCGAAGCTTATGGGCTGCAGCGCCCGAGGTTCGAACTCGCGACCTTTTTGGGCTGATGTTCAGCGCTTTACCCACTGCGCCACGAGCTCGTTGTCTTGCCGGTTTCGATCGGGAATATTAGCTATTGTAAGTAGGTGCTCACTGAACGGTTCTAGGACTCACTCTTGCCAATATGCCATGGGGCTAACTCTGAAGCCCAGCCAGTAGCCGTAAAGGCAGCTAAGGATATAGGCGGAATGAACATGACCAAGAAAAGACAAAGGGGAGACTGAAATGGCAATTTATGGTTTTAGTAAGTCATCAGCAGGCCATAACCAACCTCATGCCCTGCGGCACACGAGGCTCGATCTCGCGAACTTGTTGGGCAGAAGTCCAATGCTCTACGCACTGCGCGACAAGCTCGTTGTCTTGCCGTTTTCGATCTGATAATATTAGCTATGGTAAGTAGGCGTTCACCGAACGGTTACACGACTCACTTGTCCCAATATGCCATGGGGCTATTTCTCATGCCTCGCCAGCAGCCGTAAAGGCAGCTAAGGATATAGGCAGGAATACATGACCGACAAAGACAAACGGAAAGACTGGAATGGCCATTTATGGCTGCCGTCATCAGCAAACCAGAACCAGCCTCTTGCCCTGCGGCACAGGAAGCTCGTCCTCGCGATCTTGTTGGGCAGAAGTACAGTGCTCTACCACTGCGCCAAGAGCTCGGTTTCTTGCCGGTTTCGATCGGGAATATTAGCTTTTGTTAGTAGGTGCTCACCGATCGGTTCCAGAGCTGACTCTTCCCGATATGCCATGGGGCTAACTCTGAAGCCCATCCAGTAGCAGTAAGGCAGCTAAGGATATAGGAGGATAACAAGACCGGCAATGACAAGGGAGAATGATATGGCCATTTCTGGATTATTAGCCTTTATCAGCCAGCCATACCCAAGCTTTTCGGATGCGGCGCCCGAGGCTCAAACTCGCGACCTTGTTGGGCTGAAGTTCAGCGCTTTACCCACTGCGCCACGAGCTCGTTGTCTTGCCGGTTTCGATCGGGAATATTAGCTATGATAAGTAGACGCTCATCGATCGGTTACAGGACTCACTGGTCCCGATATGCCATGGGGCTAACTCTCATGCCCGCCAGCAGCCGTAAATCAGCTAAGGATATAGGCAGCATAAAATGAACGACAAAGACAAGGTAGACTGAAATGGCAATTTATGGCTTTTTAGCCGTCATCAGCAGGCCATAACCAACCTCATGCCCTGCGGCACACGAGGCTCGATCTCGCGAACTTGTTGGGCAGAAGTCCAATGCTCTACGCGCGCCGCGACGAAGCTCGATGTCTTGCCGTTTTCGATCGATAATATTAGCTATGGTAAGTAGGCGTTCACTGAACGGTTCCAGGACTCACTTTTCCCGATATGCGATTGGGCTAACTCTGAACCCCAGCCAGTAGCCGTAAGGCAGCGAAGGATATAGGCAGAATAACCTGACCGACAAGGACAAGGGATACTGGAATGGCCATTTATAGCTTTTAAGTAGTCATCAGCAAGCCATTACCAACCTCATGCGTTGCGTCACCCTAGGCTCGAACTCGCGGCCTTGTTGGGCAGAAGTCCAATGCTCTACCCGCTGCGCCACGAGCTCGTTGTCTTGCCGGTTTCGATCGATAATATTAACAAAGGTATTTGGGCTCTCACCAAACGATTACTGGAATCAGTCGTCCCGTTTTGCCTTCGGGTTAACTCTAAGCCCCTACAGCAGCCGTAAGGCAGTGGATGATAAAGGCAGAATAACATGACCGACAAAGACAAGGGAGACTGGAATGGCAATTAATGGCTTTTTAGCCGTCATCAGCAAGCCATAACCAACCTCATGCCCTGCGGCACATGAGGCTCGATCTCGACAACTTGTTGGGCAGAAGTCCAATGCTCTACGCACTGCGTGACAAGCTCGTTGTCTTGCCAGTTTCGATCTGTAACATCAGCTATGGTAAGTAGGCGCTCACCGATCGGTTACAGGACTCACTCGTCTCGATATGCGATGGGGTTAACTCTCAAGCCCCGCCAGCAGCCGTAAGGCAGCTAAGGATATAGGCAAAATAACATGACCGACAAAGACAAAGGGGAGACTGGAAGTGCAATTTACGGCTTTTTTGCACGTCATCAGCAAGCCATACCACAGCTCATGCCCTGCGGCACACGAGGCATCGATCTCGCGACTTTGTTGGGCAGAAGTCAATGCTCTACGCACTGCGCGACGAGCTCGTTGTCTTGCCGTTTTCGATCGGGAATATTAGCTATGAAAAGTAGGTGCTCACCAAACGGTTCCAGGACTCACTCTTCCCGGTATGCCATGGGGCTAACTCTGAAGCCCAGCCAGTAGCCGTAAGGCAGCTAAGGATATAGGAGGATAACAAGACCGGCAATGAATAGGGAGAATGGAATGGCCTTTATGGATTTTTAGCCGTCATCAGCAAGCCAGAACCAACCTCATGCCCTGCGGCACACGGAACTCGCTCTCGCAAACTTGTTGGGCAGACGTCCAGTGCTCTACCCACTGCGCCACGAGCTCGGTTTCTTGCCGGTTTCGATCGAGAATATTTACTGTTGTAAGTAGGTGCTCACTGATCAGTTCCAGGACTCACTCTTGCCGATATGCCATGGGGCTAACTCTCAAGCCAAGCCAGCAGCCGTAAGGCAGCTAAGGATTTAGGAGGATAACAAGACCGGCAATGACAAACGAGATTGGAATGGCCATTTCTGGTTTATGAGCCGTTATCAGCAAGCCATGCCCAAGCTTATGCTCTGCGGCGCCCAAGGCTCGAACTCGCGACTTGTTAGGGCTGAAAATCAGCGCTTTACGCAGTGCGCCACGAGCTCGTTGTCTTGCCGGCTTCGATCGAGAATATTAACAAAATGGGTTGGGCTTTCAGCAAACGATTACTGGAATCAGTCGTTCCGTTATACCTTGGGGTTAACTCACAAGCCCCGCCAGCAGCCGTTAGGCAGCTGCGGATATAGGCAGAATACCATGACCGACAAAGACAAGGGATAAGTGAATGGTCATTGCTTGCTTTTTAGTAGTCATCAGTAGGCCCTTACCAACCTCATGCGCAGCGGCACCCGAGGCTCTATCTCGCGACCTTCTTCGGCAGAGGTCCAATGCTTTACTCACTGCGCCACGAGCTCGTTGTCTTGCTGGTTTCGATCGGGAATATCAACAATGATAGTTGGTCTCACACCGATCGATTACAGGAATCACTCGTCCCGTTATGCCTTGGGGCTAACTCTCAAGCACCGCCAACAGCCCTAAGGCAGCGGATGATATAGGCAGAATAACATGACCGACAAAGTCAAGGGAGACTGGAATGGCCATTTCTGGCTTATTAGCCGTCATCAGAAAGCCATACCCAAGCTTATGCGCTGCGGCTCATGAGGCTCGATCTCGCGAACTTGTTTGGCAGAAGTTCAATGCTCTACCCACTGCACGTCGCGATAGTTTTCTTGCCGGATTCGATCGGGAATATTAGCTATGATAAGTAGGCGTTCACCGTTTGGTTACAGGACTCACTCGTCCCGATATGCCACAGGGCTAACTCTCAAGGCCCGCCAACAGCCGTAAGGCAGCTAAGGATTTAGGAGGATAACAAGACCGGCAATGACAAGGGAGAATGGAAGGGCCATTTCTAGCTTATTAGCCGTTATCAGCAAGCCATTGCCAAGCTTTTGTGCTGCGAAGACAGAGGCTTGAACTCGCGACCTTGTTTGGCTGAAGATCAGCGGGCTACCAACTGCGCAACGAGCTCGTCGTCGGGCCGGTTTCGATCGGGAATATAAACAATAGTAGATGGGCGCTTACCGTTCGGTTACAGGATTTACTTGTCCCGATATGCCTTGGGGCTAACTCTCATGCCCCGCCAACAGCCGTAAGGCAGCTAATGATATAGGCAGAATAACATGACCGACAAAGTCAAGGGAGAATAGATTATCCATTTCTGGCTTATTAGCCGTCATCAGCCAGCCATACCCAAGCTTATTTGCTACGACGCCCGAGGCTCGAACTCGCAACCTTGTTTGGCTGAAGATCAGCGGGCTACCTACTGCGCAACGAGCTCGTCGTCGTGCCGGTTTCGATCGGGAATATTAGCTATTGTAAGTAGGTGCTCACCGAACGGTTCCAGGACTCACTCTTCCCGATATGCAATGGGGCTAACTCTGAAGCCCAGCCAGTAGCCGTAAGGCAGCTAAGGATATAGGCAGAATAACATGACCGAGAAAGACAAAGGAGACTGGAATGGCAATTTATGGCTTTTAAGTAGTCATCAGCAAGCCATAAACAACCTCATGCCCTGCGGTACACGAGGCTCGATCTCGCGAACTTGTTGGGCAGAAGTCCAATGCTCTACGCACTGCGCGACGAGCTCGTTGTCTTGCCGTTTTCGATCGGGAATATTAGCTATTGTATGTAGGTGCTCACCGAACGGTTCCAGGACTCACTCTTCCCGATATGCAATGGGGCTAACTCTGAAGCCCAGCCAGTAGCCGTAAGGCAGCTAAGGATATAGGAGGATAACAAGACCGGCAATGACAACGGAAAATGGAATGGCCATTTATGGATTTTTAGCTGTCATCAGCAAACCAGAACGAACCTCATGCCCTGCGTCACACGAAGCTCGTTCTCGCGAACTTGTTGGGCAAACGTCCAGTGCTCTACCCACTGCGCCACGAGCTTGGTTTCTTGCCGGTTTCGATCGGGAATATTAGCTATTTTAAGTAGGTGCTCACTAAACGGTTCTAGGACTCACTCTTGCCAATATGCCATGGGGCTAACTCTGAAGCCCAGCCAGTAGCCGTAAGGCAGTTAAGGATATAGGCAGAATAACATGACCGAGAAAGACAAAGGAGACTGGAATGGCAATTTATGGCTTTTTAGTAGTCATCAGCAAGCCATAAACAACCTCATGCCCTGCGGCACACGCAGCTCGTTCTCGCGAACTTGTTGGGCAAAAGTCCAGTGCTCTACCCACTGAGCGACGAGCTCGTTGTCTTGCCGGTTTCGATCGGTAATATTAGCTATGGTAAGTAGGCGTTCATCGATCGTTTACAGGACTCACTCGTCTCGATATTCGATGGGGTTAACTCTCAAGCGCCGCCAGCAGCCGTAAGGCAGCTAAGGATATAGGCAGGATAACAAGACCGGCAAAGACAATGGAGAATGGAATGCTCATTTGTGGCTTATTAGCCGTCATCAGACAGCCATACACTAGCTTTTGCGCTGCGGCGCCCGAAGCTCGATCGCGCGAACTTGTTGGGCAGAAGTCGAATGCTCTACCCACTGAGCGACGAGCTCGTTGTCTTGCCGGTTTCGATCGGTAATATTAGCTATGGTAAGTAGGCGTTCATCGATCGTTTACAGGACTCACTCGTCCCGATATGCTATGGGGCTCACTCTCAAGCCCCGCCAGCAGCCGTAAGGCAGCTAAGGATATAGGCAGAGTTACATGACCGGCAAAGACAAGGGAGCATGGAATGGCCATTTCTGGTTTATTTGCCGTCATCAGCCAGCCATACCAAAGCTTATGCACCACGGCGCCCGAGGCTCGATTTCGCGACCTTGTTTGGCAGACGTTCAGCACCTTACCCACTGCGCCACGAGCTCGTTGTCTTGCCGGTTTCGATCGGGAATATTAGCTATGGTAAGTAGGCGTACACCGATCGGATAGAGGACTCACTCGTCCCGATATGCCATGGGGCTAACTCTCAAGGCCCGCTAGCAGCCGTAAGGCAGCTAAGGATATAGGCAGAATAACATGACCGAGAAAGACAAAGGAGACTGGAATGGCAATTTATGGCTTTTTAGTAGTCTTCAGCCAGCCATACCCAAGCTTATGCGCAGCGGCGCCTTAGGCTCGAACTCGCGACCTTGTTGGGCTGAAGGTCAGCTCACAACCCACTGCGCAACGAGCTCGTGTTCTCTCCGGTTTCGATCGGGAATATTAGCTATGGTAAGTAGGCACTCACCGTCGGTTACAGGACTCACTCATCTCGATATTCGATGGGGTTAACTCTCAAGCGCCGCCAGCAGCCGTAAGGCAGCTAAGGATATGGGCAGGATAACAAGACCGGCAAAGACAATGGAGAATGGAATGCTCATTTGTGGCTTATTAGCCGTTATAAGCAAGCCATTCCCAAGCTTATGCGCTGTTGCGCCCGGGGCTCGAACTCGCGACCTTGTTGAGCAGAAGTCCAATGCTCTACCCCACTGCGCCACGAGCTCGTTGTCTTGCCGGTTTCGATCGGGAATATTAACAATGGTAGTTGGGCTCTCACTGATCGATTACAGGAATCACTCGTCCCGTTAAGCCTTCGGTATAACTCTCAAGCCCCACCAGCAACCGTAAGGCAGCGGATGATATAGGCAGAATAACATGAACGACAAAGAAAAGGGAGACTGGAATGGGCATTACCGGCTTATTAGCCGTCATTAGCCAGCCATAACCAACCTCATACCCTGGGGCACACGAAGCTCGATCTCGCGAAATTGTTGGGCAGAAGTCCAATGCTCTACCAACTGCACCACGAGCTCGTTGTCTTGCCGGTTTCGATCGGGAATATTACGTACTGTAAGTACGCACTCACCGATCGGTTACAGAACTCACTCGTCCCGAAATTCCATGGGGTTAACTCTCAAGTCCCGCTAGCAGCCGTAAGGCAGCTTAGGATATAGGCAGGATAACAAGACATGCAAAGACAATGGAGTATTGAATGGTCATTTCTGCCTTATTAGCCGTCATCAGACAGCCATACACTAGCTTTTGCGCTGCGGCGCCCGAAGCTCGATCGCGCGAACTTGTTGGGCAGAAGTCTAATGCTCTACCCACTGAGCGATGAGCTCGTTGTCTTGCCGGTTTCGATCGGTAATATTAGCTATGGTAAGTAGGCGTTCATCGATCGTTTACAGGACTCACTCGTCCCGATATGCCATGGGGCTCACTCTCAAGCCCCGCCAGCAGCCGTAAGGCAGCTAAGGATATAGGCAGAGTTACATGACCGGCAAAGACAAGGGAGCATGGAATGGCCATTTCTGGCTTATTTGCCGTCATCAGCCAGCCATACCAAAGCTTATGCACCATGGCGCCCGAGGCTCAGATTTCGCGACCTTGTTTGGCAGACGTTCAGCATCTTACCCACTGCGCCACGAGCTCGTTGTCTTGCCGGTTTCGATCGGGAATATTAGCTATAGTAAGTAGGCGTACACCGATCGGTTAGAGGACTCACTCGTACCGATATGCCATGGGGCTAACTCTCAAGCCCCGCTAGCAGCCGTAAGGCAGCTAAGGATATAGGCAGAATAACATGACCGAGAAAGACAAAGGAGACTGGAATGGCAATTTATGGCTTTTTAGTAGTCTTCAGCCAGCCATACCCAAGCTTATGCGCAGCGGTGCCTTAGGCTCGAACTCGCGACCTTGTTGGGCTGAAGGTCAGCTCACAACCCACTGCGCAACTAGCTCGTCTTCTCTCCGGTTTCGATCGGGAATATTAACTATGTTAGTTTGACGCTTACTGATCGGTTACATGGTTCGCTCTTCCCGATATGTCTTGGGGTCAAATCTCAATCATCGCCGACAGCCGTAAGGCAGCTAAGGATATAGGCAGAATAACATGATTGACAATGACAAGGGGGACTGGAATGTCCATTTCTGGCTTATTACCCGTCATCAGCCAGCCATTCTCAAGCTAATGCGCTGTGGTGTCCGAGGATCGAACGCGCGACCTTGTTGGACAGACGTTCAGCACTTTAACCTATTGCCTCACCAGCTCGTTGTCTTGCCGGTTTCGATCGGAATATTAGCTATGGTAAGTAGGCATTCACCGATCGATTACAGGACGCACACGTCCTGTTATGCCTTGGGGCTAACTCTCAAGCCCCGACAGCGGCCGTACGGCAGCTAAGGATATAGGCAGAATAACATGACCGACATAGACAAGGGAGACTCAAATGGCCATTTCTGGCTTATTAGCCGTCATCAGCAAGCCATACCCAAGCAAATGCACTGCAGCGCCCGAGGCTCGAACGCGCGACCTTGTTGTGAAGAAGTTAAGCACTTTACCCACTGCGCCACGAGCTCAATATGTTGCCGGTTTCGATCGGAAATATAAGCTATGGTAACTAGGCACGCACCGATCAATTACAGGGCTCACTCGTCCCGTTATGTCTTGGGACTAACTCTCAAGCCCTGCCAGCAGCCGTAAGGCAGCTAAGGATATAGGCAGAAAACCATGCCCGACATAGACAAGGGAGACTGGAATGGCCATTTCTGGTTTATTAGCCGTCATCAGCAAGGCATACCCAACCTCATGCGCTGAGGCGCCCGAGGCTCGATCTCGTGACCTTGTTGGGCAGAAGTCCAATGCACTACCCAATGTACTACGATCTCTATGTCTTGCCGATTTCGATCGAGAATATTAACAATGGTAGTTGGCGCTCACCGATCGGTTACAGGACTCACTTGTACCGTTATGCCTTGGGGCTTAATCTCAAGCCCTACCAGCAGCCGTAATGCAGCTAAGGATATAGGCAGAATAATATGACTGGCAAAGACAAGGGAGAGTAAAATGGCTATTTCTGGCTTATTAGTCGTCATCAGCAAGCCATACACGACCTCATGCGCTTCGGCGCCCGAGGCTCGATCTCGCCACCTTGTTGGGCAAAAATCCAATGCTCTACCCAATGCGCCACGAGCTCGTTTTCTTGCCAGTTTCGATCGGGAATATTAACAATGGTAGTTGGGCGCTTAACGATCGGTTACAGGACTTGCTTGGTCCGATATGCCTTGGGGCTAACTCTCAAGCCTTGCCAGCAGCCGTAAGGCTGCTAAGGATATAAGCAGAATAAAATGAACGACAAAGACAAGGGAGACTTGAAAAGCCATTTCTGGCTTATTAGCCGTCATCAGCCAGCCATCACAACCTCATGGGCTGCGGCACCCGAGGCTCGATCTCGCGACCTTGTTGGGCTGAGCTTCAGCACTTTACCCACTGCGCCACGAGCTGGTTGTCCTGCCGGTTTTGATCGGGAATATTAGCTATTGTAAGTAGACGCTCACCTATCGGGCACAAGACTCATTCGTCCTGTTGTGCCTTGAGGCTAACTCTCAATCCCCACCAGCAGCCGTAAGGCAGTTAAGGATATAGGCAAAATAACATGACCGATAAACACAAGGGAGACTGGAATGTCTATTTCTGGCTTATTAGCCGTCATCAGCAAGCCATACCCAACCGCATGCTCTGCGGCGCCTTAGGCTCGATCTCACGACCTTGTTGGGCAGAAGTCCAATGCTCTACCCACTCCGCCCTGATCTCATTGTCTTGCCGGTTTCGATCGAGAATATTAACAATGGTAGTTAGGCGCTCACCGATCGATACCAGGAATTACTCGTCCCGTTATGCCTTGGGGCTAACTCTCAAGCCCCGCCAGCAGCCGTAATTCAGCTAAGGATATAGGCAGAATAACATGACTGGCAAAGGCAAGGGAGACTAGAATAACCATTTCCGCCTTATTAGCCGTCATCAGCCAGCCATACCCAAGCTTATGCGCTGCGGCGCCTTAAGTTCGAACTCGCGACCTTGTTGGGCAGAATTCCAAAGCACTACCCACTGCACCACGATCTCTTTGTCTTGCTAATTTCGATCGAGAATATTAACAATGGAAGTTGGCGCTCACCGTTCGGTTACAGGACTCACACGTCCTGTTATGCCTTGGGGCTAACTCTCAAGCCCCGACAGCGGCCGTACGGCAGCTAAGGATATAGGCAGAATAACATGACCGACATAGACAAGGGGAGACTCAAATGGCCATTTCTGGCTTATTAGCCGTCATCAGCAAGCCATACCCAAGCCCCAAATGCACTGCGGCGCCCGAGGCTCGAACGCGCGACCTTGTTGGCCAGAAGTTCAAACGCTTTACCCACTGCGCCACGAGCTCAATATGTCTTGCCGGTTTCGATCGGAAATACTAGCTATGGTAGCTAGGCGCGCACCGATCGGTTACAGGGACTCACTCGTCCCGTTATGTCTTGGGACTAACTCTCAAGCCCCTGCCAGCAGCCGTAAGGCAGCTAAGGATATAGGCAGAAAACCATGCCCGACAAAGACAAGGGGAGACTGGAATGGCCATTTCTGGTTTATTAGCCGTCATCAGCAAGGCATACCCAACCTCATGCGCTGAGGCGCCCGAGGCTCGATCTCGTGACCTTGTTGGGCAGAAGTCCAATGCTCTACCCAATGTGCTACGATCTCGTATGTCTTGCCGATTTCGATCGGGAATATTAACAATGGTAGTTGGGCGCTCACCGATCGGTTACAGGACTCACTTGTACCGTTATGCCTTGGGGCTTAATCTCAAGCCCTACCAGCAGCCGTAATGCAGCTAAGGATATAGGCAGAATAACATGACTGGCAAAGACAAGGGAGAGTAAAATGGCTATTTCTGGCTTATTAGTCGTCATCAGCAAGCCATACGACCTCATGCGCTGCGGCGCCCGAGGCTCGATCTCGCCACCTTGTTGGGCAAAAATCAATGCTCTACCCATTGCGCCACGAGCTCGTTTTCTTGCCAGTTTCGATCGGGAATATTTACAATGGTAGTTGGGCGCTTAACGATCGGTTACAGGACTTACTTGGTCCGATATGCCTTGGGGCTAACTCTCAAGCCTTGCCAGCAGCCGTAAGGCTGCTAAGGATATAGGCAGAATAAAATGAACCGACAAAGACAAGGGGAGACTTGAAAAGCCATTTCTGGCTTATTAGCCGTCATCAGCCAGCCATCACAACCTCATGGGCTGCGGCACCCGAGGCTCGATCTCGCGACCTTGTTGGGCTGAAGCTTCAACGCTCTACCCACTGCGCCACGAGCTGGTTGTCCTGCCGGTTTTGATCGGGAATATTAGCTATTGTAGTGGGCAGCTCACCTATCGGGTACAGGACTCATTCGTCCTGTTGTGCCTTGAGGGCTAACTCTCAATCCCGCCAGCAGCCGTAAGGCAGTTAAGGATATAGGCAAAATAACATGACCGATAAACACAAGGGAGACTGGAATGTCTATTTCTGGCTTATTAGCCGTCATCAGCAAGCCATACCCAACCGCATGCTCTGCGGCGCCTTAGGCTCGATCTCGCGACCTTGTTGGGCAGAAGTCCAATGCTCTACCCACTCCGCCCACAGTCTCATTGTCTTGCCGGTTTCGATCGAGAATATTAACAATGGTAGTTAGGCGCTCACCGATCGATACCAGGAATTACTCGTCCCGTTATGCCTTGGGGCTAACTCTCAAGCCCCGCCAGCAGCCGTAATTCAGCTAAGGATATAGGCAGAATAACATGACTGGCAAAGGCAAGGGAGACTAGAATAACCATTTTCGCCTTATTAGCCATCATCAGCCAGCCATACCCAAGCTTATGCGCTGCGGCGACTTAAGTTCGAACTCGCGACCTTGTTGGGCAGAAGTCCAAAGCACTACCCACTGCACCACGATCTCTTTGTCTTGCTAATTTCGATCGAGAATATTAACAATGGTAGTTGGCGCTCACCGTTCGGTTACAGGACTCACTCGTCCCGATATGCCTTGGGGCTAACGCTCAAGCCTTGCCAGCAGCCGTAAGGCTGCTAAGGATATAGGCAGAATAACATGACCGCCAAAGACAAGTGAGACTGGAATGGCCATTTCTGCCTTATTAGCCGTCATCAGCCAGCCATACCCAAGCTTATGCGCTGCGGCGCCCGAAGTTCGAACTCGCGACCTTGTTGGGCAGAAGTCTAATGCTCTACTACTGCGCTAGGATCTCGATTTCTTGCCCCTTTCGATCGGGAATATTAGCTTTGGTAAGTTAGCGCTCACCGATCGGTTACAGGACTCACTCGTCCCGTAATGCCTTGGGGCTAACTCTGAAGCCTCAGCAGCAGCCGTAAGGCAGCTAAGGATATAGGCAGAATAACATGACTGGCAATCACAAGGGATACTGGAATGGCCGTTTCTTGCTTATTAGCCGTCATCAGCAAGCCATACTCAACCTCATAGGCTGCGGCGCCCGAAGCTCAAACTCGCAAGCTTGTTGGGCAAACAACCAACGCTCTAGCCACTGCGCCACAAGCTCGTCGTCTTGCCGGTTTCGATCGGGATTATTAACAATGGTAGATGGGCGCTCATTGATCGATTACAGGACTCATTCGTCCCGATATGCCTTGTGCTAACTATCAAGCCCCACCAGCAGCCGTAAGGCTGCTAAGGATATAGGCAGAATAACATGACCGACAAAGACAAGGGAGACTGGAATGGTCATTTCTGACTTATTAGTCGTCATCAGCCAGCCATACCCAAGCTTATGCACTGCGGCGCCCGAGGTTCGAACTCGCGACCTTAATGGGCATAAGTCTAGTGCTATACCCACTGCGCCACGATCTCGTTGTCTTGCCGGTTTCGTTTGGGAATATTAACAATGGTAGTTGGAGGCTCACCGATCGGGTACAGGACTCACTCGTCCCTTAATGCCTTGGGGCTAACTCTCGAGCCCCGCAAGCAGCCGTAAGGCAGCTAAGGATACAGGCAAAATAACATGACCGATAAAGACAAGGGAGCCTGGAATGGCTATTTCTGGCTTATTAGCCGTCATCAGACAGCCATACCCAACAGCATGCTCTGCGGCGCCTGAGGTTCGATCTGGCGACCTTGTTGGGCAGAAGTCCAATGCTCTGCCCACTCCGCCACGATCTCGTTGTCTTGCCGGTTTCGATCGGGAATATTAACAATGGTAGTTGGATGCTTACTGACCGGTTACAGCACTCACTCGTCCCGATATGCCTTGGGGCTAACTCTCAATGCCCGCCAGCAGCCGTAAGGCAATTAAGGATATAAGCAGAATAAAATGAACGACAAAGACAAGGGAGATTTGAATAGCCATTTCTGGCTTATTAGCCGTCATCAGCCAGCCATCACAACCTCATGCGCTGCGGCACCCGAGGCTAAATCTCACGACCTTGTTGTGCTGAGGTTCAGCACTTTACTCACTGCGCCACGAGCTGGTTGTCTTGCCTGTTACGATCGGGAATATTAACAATGGTAGTTGGACGCTTACTGATCGGTTACAGGACTCACTCATCCCGATATGCCTTGGGGCTAACTCTCAAGCCCCGACAGCAGCCGCAAGGTAGCTAAGGATATAGGCAGAATAACCTGACCGATAAAGACAAGGGACGCTTGAATAGCCTTTTTTGGCTTATTAGCCGTCATCAGCCAGTCATGCCCAAGCTTATGCGCTGCGCGCCCGTAGCTCGAATTTTCAACCTTTTTGGGCTGAAGTTCAGCACTTTACCCACTGCACCACGAGCTCGTTGTCTTGCCGGTTTCGATCGGGAATATTAACAATGCTAGTTGGGCGCTCAACGATCGGTTACAGGACTCACTCCTCCCGTTATGCCTTGTGGCTTACTCTCAATCCCCGACAGCAGCCATAAGTCAGCTAAGGATATAGGCAGAAGAACATGACCGACAAAGACAAGTCAGACTGAAATGGCCATTTCTGGCTTATTAGTCGTCATCAGCCAGCCACACCCAACACCAGGTGCTGCGGTGCCAGAAGCTCGAACTCGCGACCTTGCTGGGAAAAAGTTTAACGCTCTACCCACTGCGCCACGAGCTCGTTTTCTTACCGGTTTCGAGAATATTAGCTATGGTAAGAAGGTGCTCACCGATCGGGTACAAGACTCACTCGTCCCTTAATGCCTTGGAGCTAACTCTCGAGCCCCGCAAGCAGCCGCAAAGCCTCTATGGATATTGACAGAATAACATTACTGACATAGACAAGGGAGACTGAAATGGCCATTTCTGGCTTATTAGCCGTCATCAGAGAGCCATACCCAACCTCATGCGATACGGCACCCCAGGCTCGAACTCGCGACTTGTTGGGCACAAGTCTAACGCACTACCCACTGCCTCACGAGCTGAGTGTCTTGCCGGTTTCGATCTGGGAATATTAACAATGGAAGTTGGGCGCTCACCGATCAGGTACAGGACTCACTCGTCCCGTTGAACCGTGGGGCTAACTCTCAAACCCCGCCAGCAGCCGTAAGGCAGCTAAGCATATAGGCAGAATAACATGACCGGCAAAGACAATGGAGACTGGAATGGCCATTTCTGGCTTATTAGCCGTCATCAGCCAGCCATACCCAACCCCAGGCTCTGCGGCGCCCGAGGCTTGAACTCGTGACCTTGTTGGGCAGAAGTCCAACGCTCTACCCACTGCGCCACGAGTTCGTTGTCTTGCCGTTTTCGATCTGGAATATTAACAATGGTAGTTGGGCGCTCACCGATCGGTTACAGAACTCACTCGTCCCGATATGCCTTGGGGCTAACTCTCAATCCCCGCCAGCAGCCGTAAGGCAGCTAAGGATATAGGCAGAATAAAATGACCAACCTGCCCTTGTGCTTTTTTTGATAGATACTCTAGTTTTAATCATGTTTGTGCACGCAAACCGAAAGTGTACATAGATACTTGTGCCAATATCTCTAAGCCACTGCCAAGTAAATAACCCTTATTTTTCACTTCTTATGCATGGATCTCACCATTTTCGAAAACGTTTTCACACATGTATTACACTAGCATGCGAATTTCTTCTCGGTTGTTGTCCATGTAGGCTGGTGGGTAGTCCCCATCTAGTGTGCACACATGTGAGCATTCAGATGGCCTCAAAGATCAGCGTTGGGGTTTGTCAAACACGGTGAACGTGGAGGCTAATTGAACGGTGAATTCCACAGCATTATTTGCTCGTCGAAATCCGTCTTAGCAGTTGCATTGTGACTTTGGCCGTAGGGATAGCTGCTCTTCCGTGCTGCCAGTATCTATCAGGTGTGTCCTTTACTGCACCCTGTGGTACTAAACGGTCACACTGAGGGTTCGTAAAAAAGTAGGTCAGGTCAGCTAGGAAGGATATCTTGCTGAGTGGTCAGCGTGGCGTACCCTCACCGGCAAGTCAAAGACGTGTTGGGGCAAGAAACTGTTGTGCAGCCCCACTAACCCGGCAACGAATGCTAACCCTAACGACCACAGTAGTTAGGGTTAGGTTCGCGCTCTCCTTTTCTTCATGTTACCTCATCCATAAAACCCTTATTACCACCGGTCTCGTATTAGTCGCTGACCTATCCTTTGTTCCCTGAGTGGGGACCTATATCACGTTCTTGCCATTCCTCTATCATTTTTAGATCTCACTGGAAGGTAACCGTCACTGATTGATCCTCTTCGTTTTAAAAAAAGGTTCAGTTCGACTACACTTTTGGATGTTATACCGCATCCAACCGTAATTTTCAGGGGTTGTAATGCAGACCCTCCCTTTTCCAAAACCTAAATTTCTGCTTATCCACAGAGTCGTTCGTGGGAGAATGGGCTTAACCAGCAATGACATGGAAGTAACGCGGGCATACACTGCTACGTCCTTCTTGTGCAACTCGTTTCGTATGAGCCCGAGGAGGCTCGTTTACTGGGGGTGGGGGCGGGCGAATGCAATGAAGGCAAGAGAAATAATAACAAGTTGAAGAAATGTGCAAAATTTAATTTTTCATATACAAAACTTCGGAAGAGAAGGGAAGATGGATTGACAAAGGATATTTCGCAACGTAGCCGCTCCAGTCCTTTCCAGACCACCGCTTTCGCCCTCGGAAGTCTGCTTTCACCTCAATCAACAAATAGTGATGACGCGGCGGGATGAACAAATCTTTCCGCGTAGCTCATATTGGGCAGCAATGGCCTGTCCGCAACATGAGGCGGCCTTAGTCGAAGACTTCCATTGCGTTGGAGATACCTGCGCAACGGTGGACTATCGCTCTCGTCCGATGGGGTGCCGCAGAACCGCCGTGGCTCCATACCAGAGCCCCCTAGGGGTTCTGGGCGCAACCAGGCAGGCTGAGAGAGCTGATGCTCGTGGGTGAGACCACAGGTTTGAGTGATTACTGAACGCTGAGTCTCCTGAACCTCACTATCACAGGCCCTCTGATGCTCGCGTTTGGTTGGCACTGTCGCCGTATTGGAGTGCGTTTTACCCAGCCAAAAGTCTTTGGGCTGACCCGGGAGAGACGCGGCCTCCTCCAGACGGTGTGACCTAAACGCTGGAACAGAACGCAGGGGCCGATGACATTCACTCCTGTTGCGAGAGCGAGTGATTATGGCACCGTGGGAGGCAGGGGAGGGCGTGGTGTATCCAGGCGTAGACTCCAGGGGACATGAATAGTTCGGGCTGGAAGGGCAGACCTTGCCGGTGTGGGCCTCGCACAGCGACCTCTCGTCGACCCGATGCTGCCAGACTGAAGGCCTCCAATCACCTTAGGGTTGGACAAGAAACCACGGATATATTTTTTTGGTATATGTTGTACATTTTAGGGCAATAGTTTCATTTTTTATTTGTCTGTTTTTGCAAATGCCAGTAAACAGTGCATACAGCAGCTTACAAGAGGTATAATAAATGTATTATTTTTGGAATTTCAGTAGCAAGGTTATTTTATTGAAGATAATGCCATACTTTCCGCTATCCATCCGTCTATGGCAGGCTGGACTTGCAACAATTTGTATCGAAAGCACGTGACCTACAGGTGAAGTCTAGTTACAGGTCAGATTACAATTTAAAATTGCTGCATCGATTACGTAAAGGCATCATTCCAGTCACATGAGTTGCCGAGGGCAAACCTTTCATTGAACGTTGTTTTGTCAGTGTCAGTTAATTTTTAACTCAACAGCCTAATGAAATTTTGACGTCAACCTTTAAAGGGTAAGAACCGTATGAAGGATCATATCCAATAATTCTAGTAATCTTAAAGTTACTGCATGTGGGAGTACGAAAACACTGCGCGTCTGTACGTGGATATTGACAGAAAAATCAAGGAACAGATTATTGGAGACCCCTAGAGGGCGTAATACATGCGAATTGGATAAACCATGTCTTGAGATATATAAAATACCGTTGCGCTTTTGGTCTTCATAGTGCAGAAAATGGCTGCAAATATGAATATATGAAACATCAATATAAAATATATAATATATAATAAAATAAATAAAAGATAATATATAAATACCTGAACTAATATCAATGTTCCCTTGCTGAGTCAGAAATCGAGGCCGTGTGTGAGCAGGTGCTACCATTTACCCATCTTGCTTCCGAGCGCTAACTTTGATCTCCACAAGCGATCGATTAATAAAGAATAACCAATAATTGAAAAATGCCTACAAATGGTGTTTATCTGTCAACTCCCTCCACGCACCAGGAAGCTTTTTTGGCTATGAAAATAATCTTTTGAGGTCAAAGTGGTACGAAGACAGTGTGCGCCAGTTGGTGTTCCCGTTTACGAAGTTTATGAAAACAATATTGATGGGCAGACAACGAGCACTACGTGCTCTAACGGAGACGCCTTACTTCGTCGAGTTCCATGACGGGGGATGGAAGATCAACTTGGGGTCCCAAGAAAAGGAAAAGCCTATAATTTAGCTCGTAAGTGTCGATCAACTTATTCTTATCTTCTAGCGAAAAGTTTCACAGCGCCTGCTTGTCGTAACCTAGTGTTTCTTAAACGGACGACCTGTCTCAGAGGACACAGTAAATTTTCTAATGAAGATTTTTGGAAAGTAAATAGACCGAAACTTTAAGGCATTTTAAACAGAACTAAAATCCAGCCTCTATCGTCAAACTGTAAAACGATGCACAACCACGAGTCCTGACGCAATCCGAGCCCCTATATTTTGGTCCGGAAAGTCAGATTCCAGATTCTCGTAGAGTGGAGGAAAAAAGTACACCGAACAATTTTTGCAAGTACCCGGTGAGTGCTCGACTGCTTCTTCTGTTCATTCGGAAATGTTCTGCACCCATCCACCGCTGGTCCACCAAAACACAACTTGAAAGTAAAAAAACTTAATTTATTACTTAGACCTATCTATTTCCTGGTGGTAAAGTGAAGATTTTCCCATCCGGGAGGAATTTGCCGTCTTTCCACCAAACAGTACTGCAAAGTCATTTAACTTTAACTCTTGTTCAGATGTTTTTCGGTGCGACACAGAGATAAGACAAGGAGTATGTGCGAGTTTATTAGGGATGGTTCGTCAAACTCAAACAGCTTCCAAACCCACGTGCAGATAAACCGGGCACCACACAAGTTTTCATCCAGTTTCAGACCGACCAGGGAAGTTATAGCAAGGGCTCCGACAGGGAAATTTTTCAGCATATGCTGAAACACCTGATATTCCGAACCAGGTTCGGAAGTAAAAAAATTGTTGTACAAGATTTTTAATATTGCATGGCGTGGGAGGTCTTCTCCAATTGCTTCACCTGACATGTCAGCTTGGCTTCCAATTGAGAACCTTCTAAGCACTCTTTATCAATTATTCTATGACGGAATTTGTCTGTTATTTGACGGATTTTGACGGAAGTTGTCTGTTATTTAGGAGCGTATCAATCGTTTATGATTTACGCGTTGCTCTTCGTAAAATTAAATAGTTTCCCGGGTACTAAAAAGACAATGACGTCATAAAATTTCGCTACCTTTTATTCAACTGCATACGGTCATTGCCTGTTAATAAGTCAAGATAAGCTGTCCAACTATACATCGACCTAGAGGGCTGAAACGTGATAGGTAAAAAAAGCATAAACTGTGGGTCTGATACATGCGGGTGTACACGGGGAGGGTTAGCTAAGCTAACCAGTTCGGATTTCAGTCAAAACGTGTCAAGCGTGATTAACACTGCACTGTTGAATAAGAGGTCATTAAATTTTATTACGGCATTAAATTCTGCTTATTTCGTCACATTTGCCTTGTTCCAATTTATTCCGGGAAAAAAATGCTCCAGATATTTTTTTTTAAAATTATCTTTTGGTAATTGCCACATTCCTAACAAAAATAGGTTCGTCTATCGCACGGAAGAGCAGGTGCGTGTGTGTGGCCTACGTGCTGCCTGCGTTTGGTGAGCACGTTCTCGCCAGCGTTTCACCATTGGCTGAGACCAGAGTGCGTATTGGAGCCTGATTGGTCTGTGTCTGCGAAAAGTTGCTCAGTTATTCGAGTTCTTATTTTTAGAGTGGCTTGGATGGAATGATAGCCAACCTGAGCCGGATGCTATAAATTCATGCAGTTTCCACAGGGAATGGGTTTCTGCCAAAGCCACATTGTTTGTCGTGGCGGATTTTTTTCCATGATGAGGATTTAGGACAACAGTCGTGCGGTTCGTGTTATTGCGGAGTACCAAGACCAGTCATAACAATTTGGCGACGCGTTTTCGCAATGAACACGAGTTTTCTGGCTTGAAGCAGCCATTGTAGCAGCATCGGCTGACGCTGATTAAGGCCATCACCGATAAAATATGTAGTTCACTCACAGCCTAATCTGGCGTGGTTACTGGTTCACAATCCGTCAATCAAAGTACCAGCAGCTTCTCTGAGTTCTGCTAAACTGACTGCCCAGGAAGATGCGTGGATGATCCGAATCCTACTCGGCGCACTAGATCCTGCAGAACACGAACGCTTTGTCAACTTCCTCTTTCCCATATCAGTTTTTCGGAAACAATGAGGGCGCTGGCGCGGATTTTCTTTGAACAGTCGCCCTAGTTCAACACCTAATTCCAGTGTCTTCCTGTGTCCAAACAGAAATCCGATTATTTCAGTATATATGCAAACATACGCCTCTTTTTTTATCTGCGGCTCCCATTCTGGCAGGCATGCCGATGGCTGGAAACTTCCCCCATCCAAAGTTCACCTAGACTCTAAGAACTGGCCGAGGAGTGTCAAACGCTGATCAGTCTCATGTACCGTTCCGTCAGGATCCAGAAACCGCCTCCTGCCTACTCAGCACATCCAGTTGCAGAAAACAAACCACCTCCTGTTGCACGGTTCAAGCATGCATCCTGAGCGAAATTACCAACATCTCCTTGTCATACCTGTGGCACATCTCATTTCCATCGCCATTCTTCGTCATCATCGCTACGAGCGCTGTAACCAGGTTCGGCCAAGCAGCATCAACCTACTGAAGCAGGCCTGTATCTGCTAATCCGAATTCCAAGCGAAGTTTCTGGATGAAGATCAAGGTCAAATTCCATTCTGTGACAATTCCTGACTCTGTTGGTCACTTTCCAGGCCAATATAGTCGGTCGCAAAGAGGTTGCTAATGTTTTGCTCCATGTTCACGCAGTTCACCTGCAGCTGGACACCGCTTCGGACATCATCATCATCAGCATCATCATCATCAGCAGCAGCAGCCCTATGGTGCAGCAGACTTTCCGATCAGCGCGTGTGGTGGTCTAGGTTAGTAAATGGGGAAACCACAATACTATGAGCCCTTACATGGCGTCAACACTACCACGGGATGCTACTTCACCAAGTCGAATCTCAACCTACTTCAGCTTTAGTGGAGGTAACAACTTGCTTTAGCTGAAAATCCGCTCTAAGATGTTCGCATTCAAGTGTATTTTCCTGCTTTGCCTACAGATCCCGACAAAAACCTTCTCAAACGGTTCGCTGCGGTGCTCCAAGATGACCTGAGTTTTTGCGTATATACTCATGCTGGGCTCCATCTAAGTGTCGAAAGTCAAATAGTCTGCTTCCTGAAAATATCAGTGTCTTGGATGACGCTGAACTGCAGCGTCTGTCGGAACTAAAGGCCCCGTAGTCTGTATCCTATCCTGCCTGGGTCACTCAGACGATTATATGTAAGAATTCAAATAAGTACCCTTTAGCACCACGCATTTGGATGCGGAATTGATCTCGCCGCACGTTTGCATACGCCTCAACACCAAAGCAGTCCATTCGTCAACAAAAAGGAACTGCGGATCCATGTGGATGGTCGTCGTCGATCATAATGGGCGAACTAGTATCTTCATGTAGGTAATCAGAGAAGAAAATTTAAAATCATTCCCAAAATAGAACACCAAGGTCAAGTACAATGTGAACCGAACTTGTGAAATGTGTTTTCGATTAGGAAGCCTTGCTTTAGTAGGGTTATAAGCTCAATCATCGGGCAACATATTTCAGGCGACCAGAATGCCAGCCTTTGAATACACGCCTTTTCCGGTCGCCTGTAAAAAACGCACGTGGTAAAAAGATGCCTCCTTAAGTAGTATGCAGTTTTATATTGATTTTTGATGCCCTTATAAATTTGACTATTTTTTATTCGAAAAATTCACAAAGATAACCCTTCTTGTACTCATTTGACAGCCAATCACGTCCTCTTTAAATTTTATACTCGAAGAAAGGTACACTTTCGGTTTTAAGAAAGTTTCCAATTATGAGCTTTTCGAGACCGCACAATGTCCGTCCAACTAACATCGTATCCGTCTGTTTAATAATACCTCTTAAGAAATATACGCCTTACATCATTGCAAAAGTTTATGTACAGTAAATATTATCGAGAGGAAAGAAAAGGCGACCCAACTAAGGGAGCAGTGGCAATAGGATTTTTATGGGTGGGCGTAAGTGAAGAAAAGGAGGGCACCAATCTGATCCTAATCCTATCAATTGTTTTCGTTACGGTTCGAATTCGCTGCCCGGTTAGTAGTGTTGCACAATATTTTTTTGCCCCGCTAAGCGCGCAGATTTCGAGATCCAGTGGCTTCACGTCATGCCGACCAATGTGCGCGATATCATTTCTAGCTGATCTGACCCACTTTTATTTGGATCCTTGACGGGAGCAACAATGAGGCCCACTCTGCCTTTTTTTATTATCAAAGTAAAACCGTTGCGTTTTGAAACTACTGCGGCGTCCTAATAGTCGCCGCTTTGAAAGTTGCCGTTTGTCCCGATACTTTGGACCTCCTAATGCCAATGAAATATTGTGTGACCTGTCCTTTGTTCCCTGAGTGTGGTCGTATATTACGTTCATGTCGTATCTTCTTAAGGGCCTGCATGAATATATGATTTTCCTTGCACGAAAAGCACACAGCTTGCAGTCTGAAAGACAAATCGGGCTCAAAAATATTCGAGAAATTGAGACATTTTTTAACAGTATACCCCTCCGTTGACCATCAAATTTAGACAAGATACGATCTGCTACCAAACGAGTACAATAAATAATATTTTTTTTAATGGCGTTGAAATTTAATAGTAACAAATGCACACTACTTAAGTGCAGAGTGTGTATACAGGAGTGCTGCTTTTGCATGCGGCCAAGCACATGCGCCTTCGAAAGCCAACAGCCTGGCTTATCTGGAATATCTTGGTATTAGGCTGCACGGTAATTAATATTACCACCCCAATTAATTGATCCTTTCTAATGGAACATACATTTCGTTTACATTTCATGACATAGGTTACTCACTGTTGTTAGTAGTCATCTGTATTTTTCAATCACTTAACACAAGAAGACTGTTCAGTGGCTTTGATCAACACTTCGCATTGCATCAAATTGTTCATCTTCCGTGCTAGCGGTTGCAGATGCGCTGACCTTACCGTCCGGCCGACTGCAACATGCGCATACACGTGCATTCAGGCTGTCTCAGCCGACCATGTGCGCCACTTGAGCACATCACCCCTCAGCAAATGCAACACGCACATACCACAAGACACAAGCAATCTCGCCTTAGCTCCGACGCACACATAAGACCAGCCGACACCGCACAGGCTTATTCTCACTCTCTCTCTCTCTGTCTCTCTCTCTCGGGTATGATTTAATACCATAAGCGCATGTCCTGGCCTTACCCATGGCCAATACCGTCACAGAATGCATCGCCGAGTTCCGCACCCAAAACGTGAGCTACTAGAGCGTATTATTTCTACGTTCCTTTTGTTCCTACTTAAGCCTTTTCTTTGGAATTTTTGTTTCATAACAAAGTGGTGCACAGGGTAGAAGTGGTGTCACCAAATGTCCTGCCCCAAGTGCGTTGATAGGCCGGTGATGTTCACGACCAGGCAAAGTCCGTGGACAAACTGGGCCGGTATGGAGTGGCAGGAGAAACAGTTGCCAGTCTGTTCGAAAGGCGAACAAATCCTCCCATTATTGCGCTTTGAAAGGAAAGGACCCCACAGTCATTTGAAGTGCTGTTAGATTTTAGAGCACGTTTATCGCTCGAGCAATAGAATGCCACTGGAAGAAGTGCCAAAGTTTACTGCTGGCAGATCCCAAATACTGAGGTTGACTGGCTCAAGTACTCCTGGGAACTCTGTTCCGAAAGAGTGTCTGTCACTGAATGGAACACCGGAAAACCAAATACAAATCTACGATGGTAGATGGGTGCTCACTGATCGGCTACAAGACTCTTTCGGCTCATTTTGTCCTGAGGTTCCTTCTAGAGCTCCACCAGCAGCCGCAGGGTGGCTATGACTGGCTGATGATGGCTGATAAGTCAGAAATGGCCATTCCAGTCTCCCTTATATTTGTTGGTAATATCATTCTGTCTACATATATCACTAGTCGCACTGCGGCTGCTGGCGGGGCTCGAGAGTGAGCCCCAAGGCACAACGGGAGGACTGAGTCCTGTAACGAATCGGTGAGCGCCCATCTACCATTGTTAATATTCCCGATGGAAACCAGCAAGGCAACAAGCTCGTGGCACATTGGGTAGAGCGTTGGATTTCTAACTTACAGGTCACGAATTCTAGCCACGGACGCCGCAAGGCCTGGGGTTGTGTATGACTGGCTGATGATGGTTAATAAGCCAGAAATGGTAAATCAAGTCTCTATTGCCATTGCCGGTAATGTCATTCGATAAATCTACGAGACAAGATTTGCGGGGCGCCATAGGTAAAATTTGGCCGTCTTTTAGGTGGAGATGCACCTGTGGAAGAAACGGATCTTTAGATTGTGTCAGGCTACCGATGTTAAATAGTTCTACATTCATAAACGAGATGCAGCAGCGTTGAAACCTCCCACTGAACGTGAAGCAGGATCTGGTTCAACACTACATTCCAACAGATGGCCAGCTTATCGGTGACTTTATCAGGCAGGGTACGATCACAAAATCGTAAATCACCAGAAAAATCACATTGATCCGAATTCAGGTGCGCACACCCAGCAACTTGAGAGGATTTGTTTAGGCAGCAAGATCGAGATTTCGAAAACAAATCACGGAATTCCTCAGCAGTTACTTCAGGGGCACATGGATGAACACTGTTGCCTTGTGTTTTGAAAGGAACTGAAGACCACTTCGTAGCAATCCTACACAATATGCAAGAAGTGTTTGTTGCAATATAAACGGTATATTTTACGGCTGATTCTGGTTTTTAACCAGTACCTCTTCGGTTAGGAATCAGGCTGTAGTAGGATCCGAGAAAATTCCTCTTCCATGCATCTTCTGTCATATCTTGCTAATCGGCACTGGGAACCGAGAGTACAGCCGCTGTGGGTGTTTGCTTTAGCTCTTCGTTCTGTCACTGCCGACAAAGCAGAATGCATGTCTCCTCTCCTCCTGGCGCCCCAGTCAAGACCAAAACAGTGAAGGTACGCCATTATGCGATGAAAAGTTAGACTTCACGTCAACTTACTCCGGGTTCAGATGCATTTCCTTTTTGGGAGTGTGACACTGACGCGGCAAATAAACTCTAAATGAAATTAAGATAAATGTAAAACGTTCACCGGAATTGGTTCGTTTTGTCATTGACGTTTCGGAGAACGTGGCAACCTCTCCATTTTCAAAGCATCGACTGCTAATATCGATCAGTGTTTTGAATGAAAAACTGAACTTGTCGGCCTTTTACTTATCGATTTTCTTCTCGTTCGCTGCCTAACACTAGGGGTCGTCAAGCGGTATAAATATCCACGTAGAGGCCGAGGCAGCGAACGAGAAAACGATCGATCAGTCCAAGGCCGACAAGATCAGTCTGTCATTTAAAACACTGATCAATATTAGCAGTAGACGCTTGGAAAATGGAGAGCCGATCAAGCTCTCTGGAACGTCAGTGTTAATGCATACCAGTTCCAGTGAGCACTTTACATTTATCTAAACTATCCGTGGGATCTGACTCAGGCGTGGCAGCACGGTTAGGAGCGTCTGTGGGCGCGCCAGCCACCTGCGCCTAACCCCGCCTCTGGTCTTCTTGACTCTCCTTTGACACCGGGCACTGGCAGGTAAGGGAAGAGAGAGTGCGGTAGGTGCAGCGCAAGTCTACTATCTCTTAATGCTAATCCACGTGCAAGTCACTGTCCCTGCACCACCATGCTATGGAGCAGGTGACCATCGTCGAACTGGACGGTCGACCTGCCGTGCATGTTGGTTGAACTATTTTTTGCGAAAGGGCTCAAATGTACGAACAGGCCCTACGGCAAATGAAGAGTTGCTTATATTTGGTAGTTAAACCATCAGAGCCGACGAGGCCCAGTAGTTCCTTGAGGGTTTATTGCAGGCTTGAATATAAATGTGTTCATGAGGAATCAGATCTTTGCTGGGTCCATCTCAGACATTACTGTTACGACCACCAGCAAGGAAAAAGTTTGAACATCTGAAGATTGGTCTTGGTGCCGTGACTGCGTGAATTTGAAGAGTTTATTAACGGGTATGTTGCGGCCTGCCTCTCAGCGCGGAGTGCAGTCGTGTTACTCCGTCCGTTGGAACGACTGCCAGAGTTAGCCATGCCCTTTACGCGTGGCTGTTAAATTACATTGTGGCCTGCCTCTTAGCGCTGAGTGTATTTCGTCAGTTGGTAGCTCGGTTGGGATGGCTTATATGGGCTCACTAAACTGTAGATAAGTTAGGGTTATGCTTAAAGTTTGGCTTAGTGGCCGAAAGGAGGCTTGATAAAATGCCAGCATCCGAGCGCGCTAAATATGCCCTTATGGGGTGGTTGTGAAGAGTTTCATATGAGCACAGGAATCGCTCGCAATACAGGGCTGTCTTCTGATGCACCATGGGACTGAACAGGTTGTTTAAGTGGAGTGTATACTCCCTTTGGCGCGGTTTGATCAAGTGTTGGCAAAAATGCCGATGTGCCCTTCTTCTCTCAAACGCTGACCGCGTCCCCGCAGTTATCGTCGCCACAGATCGTATAACTTTCTACCACTCAATCTCAACACCCCCATGTCCTCACCAGTAATCCAACGGACACGAGAGAATCTGCCGCCCCCCTTCCCCCATACTCCAGATGAGACATGTAATGCTCTCCTTCTTATTTTCTATTGTACCCTCTTATGTACTTATGCATTTCTCACAAGAAGAACACTTTTTGTAAAATTTTACTGCGTCCGGCGTGCTGCTTATCAGCTCTGTCTAGTACTCGCCCTGATTGAAAAAACTAACGGTCTTCGGTCGTTACAGTCTTGCGCCAAACTGCTAATAAATTAGGGTATGGTTTAAAGTTGGGCTTAGTGTTATGTTTAGGGTTAGTTTTAAGGTTAGGGCAAGGGTTTAATGTAGTGTGAGGGTTTAGGGTTAAGATTAGGAGTAAGGTTTAGGTTTATGTTAGGGCTAGTGTCCTGTCCTTAGAGATCTGTTACATATGCATTAGGATGTAGGTGACAGTAAGGGTTACGTTTTAACTTGGTGGTTAGGGCTAGTGTTAGGATTAGAACACGTCAGTATTTGCCTTTCCTGGAATTTAGCGGGAGGGACGTTCCTTATCCTCCAAGCCACGATTCTTGGCGCATTATGAGAAGTTCAGATGCGTTGGATTTTGTGATTTTTTGTGAAGACGGCCGTGCTGCTCTCAGCCTCACTTTCTCTTCCCTCTTCCAGTCTTTTCTTTCCAGCGCTGGTGAATAGTCAAATTGTGATAATAAACCGAAAACGCAGAGGATTTGCTGGTCCTTGAGCTAGTAGAACCGAGAGGCTGGGTCTCACTCTAGCCGTAACAGCTCACACAGTGAGTTGACACAGCATTTTTAGAATACGTCGAATCTCTGTGACAGAGAGAACCCGCGTTCCCCTCCTGCTGTCTTGAGGGGGCAGATCTAAACTGGCAAGACAACGAGCCCGTGACTTAATTGTTAGGGCATTGGACTTCTGAGCAAGATGTCGTGGGTTCGACCCTCAGGTTGCGTATGGCTGGCTGGTGATGGCAAATGAGCCAGAAATGGCCCTTCCAGTCTCCCTTGTCTTTTTCGGCATAAGGCATCTGCTTTTACTATTACTAGTCTCTGTACGGCTGCTGCTGGTAGGGCTCGATAATAAGACCCAAGACAGCACAGGACGAGCAAGTTCCGTTAACGATCGGTGAGCGTGAATCAACAGATGTTTCCTATTTAAAAAATCCCAGTGATGCTAACCTTCGGTATGGCAACTAAAGCTCTTAGTGATCGGCTTCACTAAGGAATGTGACTGTTTTTAAAATTTTCCAATTCTCCTAGATTTTTTTAAGTGATTAATTGAGTTTTAAGTGGAAAAAACGAGTTCAGCTGGAACCAGTTGAATTAAATATCCTTATAAATTTCCTGTATAAATTTCGGATTTACAAGGACAATAACGTACAGCGTTGGTGGAAAATAACTAAAGACTAGGCTTGCTACATCATGCAATGTAATCTGAAATTCTGGAATATGTAACCTATTCATAAAGCATACCTTAGTAGGGTTATAAGATTAAATATCCTGCAACATAATTCTAAGATATATACCAGCCACTTCAGCCTGCCAGCTTTTGAAAGAGCGTCCATTAGGTTGCTGGCACAAACCAAATCAGGCTAAAAATGACTGCTATAGTAGTATGCATTGATTGGGGTGAAGGGGTACTAGTTAGGGGAAGCACCACACAGATAACATTTGGTCGCTCCATTTGTCTCGTAAAGGTGGTGAATGCTCCTGTGGCCGCCTCTAACTGGTACCAAACTCTCACCTGTGGCTCCTTGAAGTCGGGTTCTTCCCAGTGGCCACACCCCGGGCAACCGTCTCGACCGGCGGGCTAAACCAGGTGAGGGTCTCCGGTGTTGTGTGTGCCTCCACACCCGGTATGTCTGACTCCCTAACTTCCCACCTCCCCCCCCACTCAAAAAGTCCTACGGTGGGGACGACAGCAGCCCCGTAGGCGGCCCAGGCTAACTCGGGTCGTTCTCCCACTAAAACAAAACCATGACCCATAGTGGAGTTCGGCAGCCGTCTGGGATGTCCGAGCAGCCCTATTTAGGGACAGCACTGCTTGCCTCCTCGCGAAGGAAGGGGCTAGAAAATGTGCTCTAAACAAATGCTGGTTATCACGTCTTCTGCAGCCGGCCGCGGCTCGAAGATCGCAAAATACGCGGTCGTAAAACTCATACAAACAATAATACCCCCCGTCCCAATCCCCCTTTGCCATACCCTCCAGGCTGCTCGGGTGAGTCCACTCACACTAGCAGCCTGGAATGTTCGTTCCGTTTTAGACAATCCTGATAGCAACCGGCCGGAACGGAGAACGGCGCGAGTCGCTCGGGAACTGGCGCGTTACAAGGTGGACATTGCTGCTTTCAGCGAGACCCGATTCTCTGAGCAGGGTCAGCTGGAGGAGGTGGGTTCCGGCTAAACATTCTTCTGGAGCCACCGGCAAAAGGCAGAGCGACGCGACACTGGTGTTGCCTTTGCCATCCGGAACGACATCGTGGGACGTCTGCCCTGTCTGCTGCAGGGTATCAATGATCGCCTGATGAGCCTCTGCCTGCATCTTCGAGGAGACCAGTTCGCGACCATCATCAGCGCCTACGCTCCCCCAATGACGAGCTATGATGCGGCGAAGGACGAATTCTACGAGGACCTCCACGCCCTGCTGGCGACTGTGCCGAAGGCGGACAAGTTAATTGTTCTTGGTAACTTCAACGCCCGCGTCCGGACGGACCACGCTGTCTGGCAGGGAGTGCTAGGTGCCCACGTTCTCGGTAGCTGTAACGATAAAAGCCTCCTTCTTCTGCAAACGTGTGCAGAACATCGTCTCCTGCTGACCAACACCTTCTTCCGCCTTCCGACACGGGAGAAGGCCACGTGGATGCACCCTCGGTCGCAGTGCTGTCAACTGCTGGACTATGTTCTCGTCCAAAGGCGAGATCGACAGGACGTGCTGGTAACCAAGGCGATCCGCGATGCCGATGGTTGGACAGCTCACGACCTCGTCATCTCCAGATGAGGCTCCAACTGCAACCCCGACGAAGTCCCAAAGGTAAGAGGCCACCAGTTAAGTTAAATACTCTTTTGTTAAATTTGCCTGCTCACTGTTCTGATTTCAGCAATCAAATAACCGAGAAACTAGAGGACCTACATGCTCCAGATGATAATGCTACCGTGGAGATACGATGGTGTCAACTGTGAAATGTAATCCAGTCCACCGCCCTATAAGTCCTCGGACGCACACGCCGTCAACATCAGGACTGGTTTGACAACAATGACGCCGACATCAGCAACTTACTCGCGGAGAAGAATGGACTACACAAAGCCTACATGGACCTTCGGACTGACGCCACCAAAGCAGCCTTCTTCAGATGCCGCTGCCTTGTACAGCAACGGCTGCGGGAGATGCAGGATGCCTGGATGATCCGAAAGGCTGAGGAAATCCAGGGGTATGCGGACCGCAATTAAATGAAAAACTTTTTCAAAGCCATCAAGGCCATCTTCGGTCCCCGCATCAAGAGGACCGCACCGCTGTTCAGCTCTGACGGCACAACACTGCTGACAGAGGAATCGCAAATTCTGAAGCACTGGGCCGAGCAGTTCAGAAGTGTCCTTACTTGCTCATCAGCCATCTCCGATGCTGCCATTGACCGGCTCCATCAAGTGGACACGAACAATGACCTGGATCTGCTGCCTTCCCTGCCAGAAACCATCCGGGCCGTGCAGCAGATTTCCAGCTGTAAAGCACCGGGATCCGACGCAATCCCACCGAGAGTCAACAAGAACGGTGGGCCTTGGTTGTTGGCAGAACTAACAACACTCTTCCAGGAGATGCGGCGCCAAGGACAAGTTCATCAGGTTTCGAAGATGCGACTATCGTCCATCTCTACAAACGGAAGGGGAACCGGCAACTCTGTGATAATCACAGAGGCATCTGGTTGCTCAACATCGCCGGGAAGATCTTCGCCCTTATCCTTCTCAATCGTCTGAACGGTCACCTAGAGCAGGGCCTGCTCCCGAAAAGCCAATGTGGCTTCCGCCGACACTGCGGAACAACCGACATGATCTTTGCCGCCCGCCAGCTACAAAAGAAGTGCCAGGAGATGTGAACTCACCTATACACTACCTTCGTGGATCTAACGAAAGCCTTTGACACGGTGAATCTCGACGGACTGTGGAAAGTCATGCAGAAATTCGGCTGTCCTGAGCGGTTCACGCATATGGTGCGTCAGCTTCATGACGGGATGACGGCGCGCGTCACTGACAATGGGACGGTGTGTGATGCATTCGCAGTGACTAACGGAGTGAAGCAGGGCTGCTTATTGGCCCCCACCCTGTTCAGTCTTATGTTCTCGGCTATGCTGGTGGACGCCTACCGTGATGAGCAGCCTGCGATCCGCATCGCCTATAGAACTAACGGGCACCTTCTCAACAGTCGGCGTATGCAGGCTTCATCGCATGTGTCTACGACTACAGTCCATGACTTGCTCTTCGTGGACGACTGCGCCCTTAACACCGTGACGGAGGAGGACACGCAGAGGAGTATAGACTTCTTCGCCGCAGGCTGCGCCGATTTTGGATTAACAATAAGTACAGCCAAAATGGTTGTCATGCCCCAGCCACCACCCAGCGCGGAATACAATGCTCCCCGAATCAATGTCAACGGTGCTCAACTCAAAAATGTGGAAACCTTCGCTTATCTAGGAAGCACGCTGTAGCGCAACGCGAGAATCGATGACGAGGTTGCCTAACGGGTCTCCAAATTTATTCAGGCCTTCGGCCGGCTGCAGGCGTGCGTGTGGAACCGCCACGGTATTCACCTGAACACCAAACTGAAGATGTACAAGGCCGTCGTCTTGACGACACTCCTTTACGGAGCGGAGACCTGGACCATCTACTTGAACCAAGCCAGGAAGCTGATTAACTTCCATCTCAACTGCCTCCGCAGAATACTGAAGCTGAGATGGCAAGATAGGATTCTGGGCACGAAAGTCCTGGAGCGGACCGGAATCCTCAGCATCCATGCCATGCTGAGGCAAGTGCAACTGCGATGGAGCGGCCACCTGGTAAGAATGGACGGCGAGCGACTACCCAAACGTTTTTCTACGGTGATGTCGCTACGGGTGCTCGTCGACAGGGAGGTCAAAAACGACGCTACAAGGACACTTTGAAGAATTTGCTGAAGCAACTCCAAATCAACCCCGCGACCTGGAAGGACCTCACCCAGGATAGACCGGCATGGAGAAGATCCATGAAGACTGGTTCAGCGATCTATGAGGTCAACCGGATCACCGTCGCCAAGGCCAAAAGAGCGGCATGAAAGTCACCAGCGCCCCGGACCAACACCGTTGATGCCCAGGCCCTGCCAAAATGCCCACGCTGTCAACGCATCTTCCGCGCGCGAATCGGCCTGGTTGGACATCCTCCGAGGCAATGCACCAACAATCCTACAATTCCAATTTCTACGTCCAATTCTGCCAACCCTCCTTCAGACTCCCCCACCCTCACTCCTGTAATCAATTCCACTTCTCCCACCATCATGGAGACCACATCCAAATAATCATCGGCTGTTACCCCCACCACCGAAACCACCACCGCGTTCGCCTTCACTACCACCATCACCATCAGCGTTGGGGATTCTCTCCTAAACTGTACTCAATGCGACCGCGCATTCACCTCACGCATCGGCCTGGTCGCTCACTTGCGAATACATCGTACAGAAACTGGTGAACCAGTGCCTGGAGCACCAACACATGGCAGAGATCGTCGCCTCAACTGTCCTCGCGCATTCACTCATCGCATGGGCCTATTCGGACACATGCGCATCCATGACAGCGGAATTCAGTGCAATGCCGACAACACCGATACACCATGCACACCCGCCGCTCCAGCCATTCTTACCGCCACTGCCACCCCCGCTACCATGAATGACATCCCCCAGCCTCTACCGATTTCTTTTGCCTACAATGCGCCCGCAACTGCAAATCACGCATCGGCCTGGTCGGTCACCTGCGAATCCATCGCACGGAGGATGGTGAACCAGTGCCTGGGGCTCCGACATACAGTCGCAGCGCCCGCCTCCACTGCCCTCACTGCTCCCGCACATTTACACGCCGCATAGGCCTATTAGACACATGCTCCTCCACGACACCCTGCGGTAAACCACTGGAGGCTAAGCCACATCAGCGCACACCATCTACACTAATACATAGACAACACCTGCACAATCATCATAATGTACCTGATAAAATCACGGTTCACTAGAACCCGTGGCTTGGAAGGCTGCCAATCTGACGCTTACACCAGACCACGCCGTCAGCCCGGTGTGTGTTGTGTGTTGAGTGGCTGATGAGTAGACTGGGAGTCATACGGCGATGGCTCCTCCATATATTCTGCTTTAGTGAATCCTGGTGTGGGCGTTATGGGGGCCAGGTCATGATGTTGCTCGCGAATACGGGTACGCCGACCCGGCAGCCAATGCGCCCACTCCCACATCAGGCAACTGACTGGCTCGAATGATGGTCTGATTGTGGGGGTGGGGGAGAGAGTGAGGTCGACGGCTCAGTGCATGTTCCTCACTTTAAACAATCTGACGCACTTGAACCTATCACGGTGCGCTAAAAGCCGTGGCTTGGAAGGTTGCCAACTGACGGTATAACTCGAACCGCGTGGTCAGTCCAATGTGTGTTTTGTGTGTAGTGGCTGACTGGCGGACTGAGAGTCAGGTTACAATGGTTCCTTCTTAATGTGGCCTTTATGGCATTCCCACTCCATGAGATCCAAGTCAGTGTTAGTGGTACACCCAGAGGTGACTCCGGTCGCGCCAGCCACCTGCGTCCTCCCCCGCCTCCTGTCTTCTTGACTCTGTCTTGAAACCGGGCTCAGGTGGGGGAGGAGGAGAGAGTGCGGTAGCTGCAGCGCAAGGCTACTATCACTTAAAACTAATTCACGTGCAAGTCACCGTCCCTGCACCACCTGGTGTGGAGCATACGCTGGACCTCGTCTAAATCGACGACCGAACTGTCATTCTCACTGATTGTTCGATGCCCTTATAAATTGAGCTGTGTTTTATAGAAAACATGCGTAATCCTATTTTTACTTTTACTCATTAAGTAGCAACTTATGTTTTCTTTCAAGTTCTGACTTGAAAAAGCGTTATCTATTGCTTTTGAAAATCTTTTTTTTAATTCCTGACTTATTTTGAACCCGACCAGCCGTTCCACTTGCATTCAGAGTTTACAAACTACTCGCTGCATGTAGTATGTACGCATGTCACATTGTTCCTAAATTTTTACAATGAATGTGAACCACATCGGTTGCTTTAGAAGCAGCATTAAAAAAATAGAAATTTCTCTATGCTATAAAGAAGAAGTCATATTAGCGCTCCTTAAATTTTCCAACGCATGGCGTCCATGTTGTTTATATTATAAAAAAAACATTGGTATGGCCGCCTAAACAGGATACTGGAAAGTGAACTGTTCCCAATATATTGGGCTTTGTGCTGAATTCCGATGAAGTCATATTTAGGATAAAGGTGAGACTTAGGCTTATGTTAGATTTATGTTTGAGGTTAAGTTCAGAGTTGGGGTTAGGGTCATGATTAGGCTGAGGATTAAAGTTTTTATCATTTTAACTGTAGGTTTTAGGTTTAGGGTAGGGCTAGGGTTGAGATTTAGGTTACAGTCCAGTTTTATGTTGGGGGAAGTGTTAGCTTTGAGGCCTATTTTGAGCGTGTGGGGCGGTCCCTATTCTTGGGTACTGTTAAGCGGTCATACAAGGCATCCATGCCAAAACATTTATAAATTGACAGTAACGATGCCTCATGAATGGACAGAAACATGTTTAAAACTGAAAGATATCACTTCTTCAAGTATGAAATTTGAAGCCGACGTAATTTTCTACCATATATGTTCAAGAAATAATATTTTTTAATGCATGTTTTCTATGTTTTAATTTATAAGTATGCTTTTTGCAGGCAGGCAAAAAGAAGCTTATTCAAAAGCCAGAATCCGAGCGCGAATGAAATATCTTGGGCTTATGCTGCTTGATAATTAATACCACAACATCACTTAAGTAATCTTTCCGAAAAAAACATCAGATCACACATCCACTGCAAACAGCTCACGCGCCTGATAGGTGCTGACCACTGTATGGACCCAGGCGAGGCAATGTGGGCGTCTAAAAGCTACAAAATTGTTTGCGTAAACACCTACCTGCAACTGCAAAGGTGACGGTTGCAAGTCTATACGAGCAGGCCTTTGGTGCGCAAAAGAGATGTGTGTACCTTTTATGTTTGCCATGACTTAAAGGGCGTCCGTATGCAACTTGGAGTGAACTGCAGCTTTCGTCAGGTCCACCATGCGCTCAAAAGTGACGGTAGACTTTGGATGCATCTACTTCACTCTGTATTCCACTCTTTTACCTGGATCCGGTGTCAAGACAGAGTCAAGGAGATTGGACATGAGAGAGGGCACAGGCCCATGCACTGTGGTCCAACACCAAATGAGAACACGACAACACAAGAGAGAGAGACGGCTCGGATTCCAGCTGAGTGGGCGTGCCATAAAGGCCAGACTATGAAGGAGCCATTGCAGCCTAACACTCAGTTCGCCAGTCAGCCAATCCTCACAGACATACACTACGCTGACCGCGCGGTCACAGATAGCCCGTCAGTTGGCAAGCGTGCTAGCCACAGCATTAAGCGCAATTTGATAGCTTCAAGCGCGTCAGCTTGTTTATAGTGAGGAAAATGGGCAGAACCGTTGACCTCACTCACTCTCTCGTTCTCTCTCTCTCTCTCGCCCACCCCCAGACCCAGACCACCATCCGAACCTTTCAGCTGTCTGATGCGGGAATGGGCGCAGTGGCTGACAGGGCTGGTGAACCCGTCTTCACGCGCCACACTACAACCTGGCACGCTTGACGCTCACACCAGGAATCCCTAAGCCAGGAGATATGGAGGAGCCATCGCCGTCTTGCTGCCAGTCTACTCGTCAGCCACCCAACACACAACACACACCGGGCTGACAGTGTGGTCAGGTTGGCAGTTAGGTCGCGTAATGCAAGGATTAAAACCCTTTAGTATATATTGAAATAGAAAACGTGGTCTGCTTAGATTCATAGTGCTTCTGCTCGTGGAAAGTGTCTTATGCATATTTGCCTGTTTACTTCAAACTGTCAATCCCCCCGGTCACATCTGTCAGATCAAAATCAGTGCAGTTCCTAATGTCTATTCTTAAGAAGATAGAGGTAGGAAATCATCTGTAGGTAACATGCATACCAAGTAGTTTAAGACCATGAGAATGGACAAAAGAAACCTTTTTGAAAACAAATAAATAAAGTTACACATTTTCTATTTTCAAAAGAGCCGAAACTTTCAAATACTAAATTTTCTAAAGCAATGGTAGCCTACAAAAAATACGATGAATTTTTGCACCATGAACTAGTGTAGGTGACAATACACACTCACACTGACCTCAGATCGCCTACCGCCTTTATGGAGTGCAGTGCAAGCGAAAATTTTCATGGCAAAGTAACTTTTTTGCAATTTACAGTACATACGGATGGACTTTGTAACTTCTGTCTTTCAGTTCCGTTTATTAGGCAGACCTGTGTTTATGGAGGTTCATATACGCCATAAACGAACAGGCTTAGGACATAACTTTCACTCAATTAACCTTCATCCACCGTTTGTATGACGTTCGGTTTCACTCAATCCATAAAATATTGGGTCAACATCTAAGAGCTATCCGAGGGAGAACTCTTTCACGTGTAAGGCCCAAGTTCATTGTCAAGAGGTTTATCCACAGATGCACGACCAGAGGTTTATGGATTTCGTTACACGCAGCCTCATCTCTCCAATTAACAAGGAAAGGGAATAAGCCAAATGACGTACTTGAATGACTGTTTGAACGAGTGACCTTCGGCGCAAGTCCCTGGAACATGCCCAGGCCGGTGTAGTGGTGTGGAGGACAGGTAGTTCGCCCAGCAGGCGATGGCAAGGCGATCAAGCGTTCTGCGGGAGCCTCCGTCTGCCTGATTGACTGTTCCTCATAAATGCTGTGTCTTGGAAAGCTCCAGGTAGACTTTGAGCAACCTGCTCCTAAGAAGGTTGAGTCGGACGTCGTAGTTTGAGCTTCAGTTGCCACCGAGGAGGCGTGGAAGGTGGGGAGGATACCAGAGCGAGAACGCCAGGCACTACGGCCTGATAAGACTTGCTGATTGCATGCGTTCACATCACCGTCTTCAATCCCTGTCTGAATGCCGGAGTCTTCTTTACTCATTGGTGAGCTAGGTTGAGGGGCAAAGTCCTTAAATCGATCGGCGTTGGAAGATATACAGTACCTAATCCTAGGCGGTACGCGTTCCAGTGGTTCGCCCTTAGCAATGGTCCCACGCTCCTTCTCCCCCAACGGGAGACGCTTCGGGCGAGGGAGTGAAATAAATTAGAGGTTGTCTCGATGTGTATTCAGCAGCGACCTCTGTATCATCCTGCGTACGAGGAGCCTTCTCCAACAATGTCGAAGTATATTTACCTAATGCGAAACCTTCTTCGACTTCAGCAAAGCGCAGTGACACCATCGTGGTAGGGGTCTTTTTCATCTCACTGGTTTGCTGACTCGCTGGGTGGAATTTGGAATAGGCTTGGCTGGCTGGTCTACTAAGAGAGAGCCCCATCAACTCCACTGTTCTCCCTCCTTTTCCACTCATCCTCCACGTCACTTCCATTGCATTCTGTACCCACTGATTTGACTGTGGGACGTCTGGCGTCAGGGAAACTGCCCCTACCAACTGAGGTCCCTTTGTTCTCGAGGTGTTTTGGTTCGCGTTCTGCTGCCGCTTCGGGTGTGGTCTTACGTCCGTATCGGTGAAATTGATAGACAAGAGGAGACTTGTTGAACTTTTGAGCGACATCGTGCGGGAGGTCAAAGCCCTGCATACCCAGACCATTGGATTTCAATACTCGACTGGCTCCTGCGGATGGCGGTCGCCGAACTTCGCGTTGGTGATAAGCCCGCGTGCGGCTGACAGGAAAGTCTTCGGTGTGGCCCGTCTCACTGGAGGAGGCTGCCACCGAACTGGAGAGACTGCTACTGGGATAGGCAGAATCCAGGATCCTAAGGGGTGAGCAGGGATCAAGGAATTTCCTCGTAGCCATCGGCTTGGCGCTCCTGTCCTCGTGCAGTCTCACAGGGACTCCCTTTTCGGGGATGTCTATCTTTTCTCTCCGATAGGAGGGTGCAGTCTTACTGCTGTACTTCGTTTCCTTTCCGCAGAGGCCTGGTGAGCATCCGGGAAGCGCTTCAGCTGGAGGCTGACTCTTTGCACCATTGGACAATTGCCGCGTAGAACAGAAGGATACCTCCTTGAAACCACGGGCGCTGGTTTTTTGAATTCGTAGGGTGTTTCTGAAACTGCCAGCTGATTGGTAGAGACCAGACCGCACTCCCTGGCTGATGGAAGCTGTGGTGATAGTTGTGCCCGTGGGTGTCGGCTGGGCGAGGGCGGTTGAGGCCTTTAAATCAGCTTCAATGAATTCGGCGGGTGGTGGTGGTGGTGGTGGTGGTGGCAGCGGCGGTGAGGGAAGTGGAAATGCACTGGTGGCTTCACTGGTCTGATCGCAGACATCTATATCGCCGGTATTAACATCACCGACACTGGGTCTGCGCTCGTATACGTTAAGTCTTCCAGAGCCAGAACGCCGCGAGAGTGTTCTAGGAACGTCAGAAAGGTGAGTTCGATCTGTGCAACGCAAGCCGATAAGATCGTTAGTACCGGCTATGCCCTTCGAGGAAGATTTGTCTGAAATCAAAGATAAGTGAGCTGATTTCATACATCTAGATGCAGAAGTTAGGAAACGATTAAGCAAACTGTCTGCTACCTAATCGCAGGTTCGAATGTTTTCACTTAAGCGCTACTTGGTAAACCAATAATGCATTCGATCCAGTTGTGGAAAAACTTACCGACCGTATTGGGGTTCGAATGCACGATAGCAGGTGCATATTTTATCCGTTTCGGGGTAAGTCAAGATCAGTAGGGAAAACATAAAAATAAGCACGTTGCGGTTAGATATAACGAAATTTAAGTTGAACCCTATTGTCGGCAAGATTCAGTGAAAATTTCAATGATACAGAAGGCCTTAGAATTTACGACTTATTCTCCGTGACCCAATTGTAAAATAGTCGGTGGTCTTGGTGGGCTGCGAGCCCACGACAACGCGGTAAAGGCTTTAGTACAGGCACTGCTCTAGCCGCCTGAGCTATGAGGCCCCACGGACAACCGTGGGATTAATCAGGCTTGGGTCAAGTTACACGCCCAGCCGACTGCAACGTACGGGATCAATCAATTCTGATACATCGAGTTGACTGCCCAAGCAGGATTGTCTAAGCAATCAACCTAGAATTCCTGAAGTGACTACTAGGTGCAATTAAGTAATTAGGGGGATTTTGCAGGTTTGAATATTCCATGTGACTCAATTGACAATTGGGTCACAGGAAATATGCGCAAACCTGTCAAAACCTCCCTGAGTAGTTGATTAATTTACTCAAAGGTTTACGTGGGTGGTGATGGAAGCCAACACCCTATTTCCAACAGTTAACACTCTGTGACTTCAGTTCGGAACTCTCCACAGTAGGCGCCAATTGATTTCACGCAAATCCAAAATAGCTAACACGACAAAACCTTTTGAGTGCCCAGAAGGGCTTCTGTGTCTCTGGAATACTGGCATATCCATGACTTTTTTACAAATATATTTACATCTGGAAGATATGGACCCACAGATACTGAAAGGATCACTGGTTCGGGCTTATTTAATGTCGTTCTCACCCAGTTATACTACGAACCACATCCCGATGGTTAGACCATCTTTCCTAGCATGGTGTTGCACTGACAGTGAATTACGCATGAAGTAGTTTTGAGTGATAGTAGGCTTGCGCTGCAGCTATTGCACACACACTCTCTCTCTTCCCTCACCTATCTGTGTCCGATGTCTAGACGGAGTCAAGAAGACTGGAAGCGGGATCGAGCGCAAGTGGCTGGCACGGCCGGAACCGCTCCTAAGCGTGCCACAACACCTCCCCCCGCTTGTGCACCATTTGTTATCGTAGCACATCCCGAATAACGCCTGCCGTGCCCTGATGTGGCCTCCGTGTTGGTCCAATGCATCCACCACGTGGCCCGTTTATGGGGCAAAGCCAACAAAGTCAAGTCAATCATTTAGCAGCGTCATAAAATGAGGTTCCGTCAGTCAGTTTTTGTCAGGGGAAGACTGGTTATTTACAGCTTTCTCAGCATATTTCAGTCACAGAAGGGTGAGGGCTTTGGAAATAGCTGCTACCAAACTGCCCGCATAATGTATGCTATAAAAATGGCCGCACATATAGTAGGACAATTAATCATTGATCTTCAATGCTCTTAATTATTCAAATATAACAAATATTTTTCTTGCACTCATACGCTAGTCATTCACGTTCTCTTCTATTTCTATACCTAAAGAAAGGATATATTTTGGTTTTGAAAAGTTTCTATATTGCTGAATAATTTTAAACCCTCCTGACTGTTACATTTGAATTCACGGTTAAAAAACGGTGTGTTGTATACATTCTACGTAAGGACAAATCACAAATTTCTCTATGGTATGAAAAAGAGGTCCCACAGTTATCATAAACTGTTGTGATAGATCTGTATTATGTTGAACACATAGTAGACAACACTAATGTATTGACGGATACAATGTATTATGTATGAATATTTCAAGATCTTTATAAAGCTCATAATTATAAACTATATTAAAACGGAAAGTTATCTTTCCTTCAAGTAGAAAATTGAAAGAAACGTAATTTGCCATTGAATGAGTACAAGAAAGAATATTTTTGTTTATGTTTACTAAAAAAATATATTTCAATTAATAAGAGCATCGGAAATAAATGAGAAAATTACATACTACTTAAATGTCCATTTATTTACAGAGCTTAATTTCTGCAGATGGTCAGAAAGAAGGTCGTTCAAAAACACGCGTCCTGTTGTGACAGATATATCTTTGGATTAGGCTGCATGATAACCAATACGGTAACCCTAATTAAGTAATTTACTGAACTCGAAAACGAGTTTCGGAATTTCGGTTGACATTTCATGAGATAGGGAATCTTCAGTAGGATAACGCAGACGAAATGCAAATTAAGTTCAGTGAACTCCAGTGATGTAAAATCAGACTTCCTCACCATTATATCGGGTTGGATAGATTTTACTGTTTATCATGCACGCCACATAGCTTGCGGACTTCAACCTGCTTATCTAACTCAATCTAAAACGACATACCTAGGGAACAATATGTCAGATAAACGGTAATATTCACACAAATATTTATATCAGGGTAAATGAGTTTTTACTCGGTCAAGCTATTTCTAGGGCAAAATTTCAATGCTTATGTTACCAACAGTTTTAGTAAGTGAACCAAACGCCTAAAATTTTACTTAGAGCGTTGCACCAATCGTTTAAACCCTCCTCAGGTCAGTTCATTTATATGTAAACGCTATCGAGTAGAAAATGTCAGGAATTAGAGAAACCGAGTAAATTTCGTCTTAACACACAAGCATGAGATTAGCAAACCCCACCACACATTCACTGCGGAAAAAAAAACTCCGTGCCTCAAAGTGCTCTTTGAAGGGGATGCGGCAAGTGAACTCCGCAGAAGATGCCTTGACTAAGCCGTCGCACGAACGTTCGCAGCAGCAAGGGTTTTGGTAGTATTCTCGAATAACCCTATTTTGAGCGAAGAAGGTACGGCTAGGTTGCCAGCTCAGACAATCCCCACACGCCTGTTATATTGGTCGCACGAGTCGACATCTATCCAAAGAAACTACGAGAACATCTACAGAAATGGCTGAGTAACAGGCGAATTTAGGAGCATAAACAGTACTAGTCTCACATACATTGTTGATTCCGGGCATAGTGCGGACCCCAGCAAAGCTTTCCGTGTAATTTACAAGGTCCCACCAAACTACCCCAAGCCACTTGGTCAACGACTACTACCAGCAGCAGAAGCGACTGCTATAAGGTTGAAGAAGCTGGTCTTGTGCGCACAAAAGAACCTGTGCGCTTAGCATGCCCAACGGTCGCTTAACTGCATGCATTCCTGCGCACCATCTCTGTCCTCCCCTTTACCTAGAACGGTTCTACCAAACGCTCACTGCCACTTATAAACTGTTTCTTATCATCCTTCCCCTATGCATACCTCTCACATAACCCACACAAACGGGCTAACATGATCGATTTGATGCTTTCAAGTTCTGCTACGTTCCAACGTTCCCCATAACTGTACTGGCCTGAAGAGAAGTCATCGAAAGCAGCATGTATGCTCGTCAAATCGTCTTTTTTAAGAGTGCGTTCTTTCATTTAACCCAAAAAATTGATCCCCAGCCTGATTTTCATGCAAGAAAACCCCCGAAATCTTGTATTTTTATGCATTTTTGGTCGATTGTGTATTAAGACGAGGAAAATGGGTGCGTATTTTCTCAAAACACTTGACTACTTTCTTTGCCATCCGTTTAATTTGGGCGAGGCCAAACGGGAACAAGGCACCGTTTTACAAAACAACGAAGGGCGTTTCTTGCATCAGGTGTTCAACCTTTAGGCGAGAAGTTTTGCGGCTTAATAACCACTGATAGGTGAAGCCAAAACCAATTCGTACTCTACATCTCTCGGGTTAATTCACTAACTAAAATATACTGAGTGTCATGACAACAATCTCAGGCCACCACGGCAAAACAGCAAGGTCAGTGGTTTAGTGTCATAAGACTAATAGATAAAATTAGTAACTTAAAATATTATGAGAGGGATAAGTGTGTGAAAGGACAAAGTAAAGGAGGACGTTTAAATCAAGGAGCTAGAGGTTACCACGGCAGATTTAGGCTGACCATGTGCTCCAAGTGTTTACACAGGTCCGGTTTCAACCTCCGAATATAGGCCGCGTCCAGGTAGCGCAAGGTACGTGTTAAACGTGCCCGAATGAGTACTCGGAATGATGTCTTAGGGTCAACGGAGTGACCAGTAGCAAGCACGAACAACTGGCACATTGAGACACCTGGAAGCGGTCTATATTCGACGGTTGAAACGGGGCCTGTGTAAACAGTTGGAGCACGTGGTCAGCCTTAATCTTCCGTGGTAACCTCTAGCTCCTTAATTTACATTTTTCCCTTTACTTTGTCCTTTCACCCCTTTATCCTTCTCATAATGTTTTAAGTTACTAATTTTATTGATGAACCTTACGGCATTAAACCAGTGACCTTGCTATTACCCATCGATTTTTCTGTATGAATTCACGCAAAGAGGCTTGAAATAACTAGTTCTGACTTAACACGCTTAACCAGTCCCACAGCTGGAAAGCCCCTAGGCTTGACTCCAAGTTCACTGAGCATACAGCATGCAAATGAGCCACAACTACAACTCTGTCGGTGGCGATCGGAAATATCAAAATTTCCTCACGATAGCCGGTCCCCACGGACCATAACTAATTGCAAACCCTACTAGAGCACTCAAATGTGCCCCTTGTTCTCTCTTGAGTAGTAAAGTCAGATCAGTGAACACCACAAAAAACTTTTACTGGGACATGTTTAGCGACTTGAGCATGGGCCGAAGCAGTCCATCTAAATTCGATCAATCTCTCAAGGTTGGACACTTTATTCAAACTGAAAGCGCATCAGTCCAAGGAATTCGTCCTATTCATCCAAGCGGCAGCATACTTTGAGAAATTAGGCCAGTAATGAGAATTTATTGAGAAAAAATATGGTCCGTGGACGAATGGAGACTTTGCTTGAGGTATGCACTTCAAACCAAGGGCACAATTAATCTGTATCATCTGTAGCTACTTAGATAGACAAATCGGTTACTATTTACAAGTCGCATGATATCGTCCAAGAAACCCAAGTTTTGTGGTTCAGCCGTACATGTTCTTTGAAAGGATGTTGAAATCCATAAACCGCGCCTATGGATGTACT
Organism: Schistocephalus solidus; assembly: GCA_017591395.1. Lineage (NCBI taxonomy): Eukaryota > Metazoa > Platyhelminthes > Cestoda > Diphyllobothriidea > Diphyllobothriidae > Schistocephalus > Schistocephalus solidus. The sequence continues at coordinate 75,584 of WEDG01007905.1, forward strand.
GGTCAGGGTAAAATAGATAATATGGAAACTACCACGGGTATTTAATCTCCTGTAGTTGTTAATTAAAATTACACACTTAGTCAGTTACCGTGTAAAGTATGCCATCAAAGTTGGTTAAAAATCCATACAGCCACTAGCCATGCTGAATTTATGAAAAAGTTAGATATAGAGGAAACTTGCAAATATCGGCTGTACCACCACATCGGCAAATCACCTGCAACACGATCAATCTTCTCGCCGATCCGACCTCTGACCCTTCGCAGGGGTAGGGCCTCCTTATTGCGTATCTGTTCAAGAATGCTCTCACGAACTTCATAAAGATCCAGGACAGGTTTGGGGGAAGCAGTCACTTCGGCCGTCTTCCGAACGGTCCCCTCCTTCGCGTCTCGCACCCACACAGGCATCGCCGTGGTCCTTACGGGAGATGCAAACAGAACCGATTTCCGGGCCGCCATTCCATGCCGTGCGGTCGGAAGTGTGTGTGCCGGTCGACCGACTCTGCTGGAACTCGGCGCGGAAAGCTGACTGACTGTGAGCAACGCGACCTACCCAGTGGTGATGTCTCTGACCTGACCCTGCTAATGCATCAGTCGAGCTTCAATGGCCAAGTTACCATTGGTTAACGCTGTCGACCCCATGGCAACGCAAAAGCCAGGTCAGCCTGGTCTTCCCCCGACCCCTCACCACCCCCTCTGTGAACACACTCACGCACATATACATACACAAACACGGACGCCCGAAATCGCCTGGCATGCGTCTGCCGTTGAGTGCTGCTCCAACTAGCGGATTGGCCAGAAAAATAATAATAATAATAATGTTACTAATAATATTAATGGTTGTATTGAGCACCCGTAAGGTTAATGCCAACAAAAATTTAAAAGACATTCGCAAGTGGAGCTCGGAACGAATAAGCAAACATTTAGGTGGTAAATTAGTGTTTCTTATAGGCTATCAATGAGGAAAAATGAGCACATATTGAAAAAAAACCTTCAAATTTTGGCAGAAAAAGCATAGAATGAAGGTGGCTTGCTACTTTTAAGGGAGAAAAAAGTGTCGCCCCTGGGGGGGACAATATGTGGAACAGGACTGCCCTGCAGCTGAGAGTATTTAAGGGTTTGAAAAGTTCCTCCTCACCGGATGGGCCTATTTGCACAGCCGATTCGATTAAGATGCGATTAACATCATGTTTCTCGAATGGCAGCAGAAACAATCATCAAGGTGGCGAGACAGGAGAAAACCCACTGCCATTGTCGACCATCTGCTTACAGTCGAAACGAGAAGGGGACATTTAAGATCACGAGGAATATCTGAGAGCGGTTAGATACGACATAACACTGTTGAACTGACCAAATAAAGCACTAGCAAGGTAGCGAAACGGAAAACCCATCATGGTCATCAGTATCCATTTTGAAACTCTATCGGTAGAAATCTACCGAAATTCACAAGGCATTTGAAAATGGATCGTCTCTTCTGCTCAAATAGGATTTTGCTGTTTTTCAGTATTGTTCTGCGTAAGCAGGAGGACTGGGATGAACTCTTGAGGACCCGTTAAAATAAATTTATGTCACGTTCACATACGGCTACCCCCTCTCCCCTTAGAAACAACTGTTGAGTCACCAGTGAAGAATATTTGGTGGAAGTCATGATTTAAAGGCTTGGGAGCATTGAGTGACCAAAAGAAAACTAAGAAGACTAAGAGCGCCAATTCCTACACAAACTGCACGGTGGTTTAACCTAAGAGAACGCCTAACAACTCTTGCAATCAGTAGATGACTGCCATTGGCTGCGAGGCCCCGAAACCTAAATCTACCCGCTCCTGCACACTTATAAATGCATCCCCAAAACAGGAATAATCTGAGCACAAAATCGTGTGCGTTATTCCTCTGCTTATCCTAGTGACGTAGCGGGGTGATTGTGACGCCGCAGGCGACAGCGCGGAACGGGATCACAGAAACGCAGTGTATTATGAGTTCCTGACTCTTTGAACATCAGGTTGTAGCGGTACGGTCACATAGTAGTCAACCCTTATCCTAACACGAACCTTAAACATGATTCTAACCCCAATTACAGTACAAATTTCAACTCTGGCCCGTATCACCCTCTTGGTCGGTTGCTTCTAGGTGTCTTACGAATAAATAATTATTCCAAACTACATAATCCAATTAAGTAACAAGATAATTAATGGGCATAAATTTTGCAGAGGGGCAGTTTATGCATGAAACATGAATCGTTCAGTTCTTATTGGTCAGCCTTGTTGTGCGTGTTTCACGTTCCTACCCATATGCACTAGGCCGATCCATAATTGACTCAGGCTATGACGGTGTCGGTGGCTGAAAAAATCAACCCAGTGTCCAGCTATGATTGGCACATCCGTGCGAGGATAATTTTACCTTCGCCCAATCATAAGAAGCTTGTGTAAATACCGGAATATTGCGGATTGCTATGATATCTGGAACATTTCAATCGAAAAGGAGCACCAGAAAGGTAAGGAAAAACAGGCATCGTTAGTTAGCTATACGCGACCACCGTACTGGGAAGACACGAGGCTTGTACGCGAGTTCCATTGGTCGTTAGGTAAAAGCTTTATACCAATCGGACCAGGGGTTAATGTCGACTGCGATCAAGAATATCCAAGCTTGCGCTGGAGTGGTATCCCACAGGGTTAAAAGTACCAACGGCTGAAACGCTTGTCATCTGAGTGGCAGCTGACTTTTCAACTCCATACTGTATAAGTAACTTCAGGAATTTCAGGCCTTACCAGGGCACTGAGCCCCAGTATAAAGATGGTGAATAAATTGGTTCAAATAATCTCTGAAGAACCCGTCTCGAGCACCCGCCTGGGAAATTTTTGCCCTCGTTTGTTAGGTCAAAATACATTGTTTACTTTCAACGAAGTATGAAAGCCTGGCGGTCAGAATGACGACTACAGTAAGACCAAATCTATGTGTAACACATGATTCACCCCGATTGCTGGCAATTCAGGCTGGCGGTTCGCCTTTCTTGACTTTGCTCTGGATTTCCTACCGGTAGAGGCAAAGAAAGCTGAAATGACCATTCATGACCATTGGATAATTATATGTAACGCTTGCTTTCTATCGACCATCTGAAACCGAACTAATACCATGCCAACTCCAGGCATGAGTTATTTGCAAAAGTAATGCTACTTATATTTTGTAAATATTATTTGTATAGTAGAAGTTGTTACGAGTGCGTACACCGGCACCGGCATGTAAACAATAGGGTTCCCAAAGGCATTGTCTATCACTTTATCCCAAGTCCAGATGAACCTGCAAGAACAAATTTAACTAAGGAACCATGTTCTGTTTTTGCATTCGGTAGGGTGCAATATGTCTTGCCAGTGGGAGATAGGAATATGTGCGTTTTGTTCCAAATTGGAGCTCCGGTTTTTAATCCTTGCGTTTCGATTTCTCATCGTTATGTAAACGTCAGCGAAGTATCTGGTATGAAATTCCAACTTAGAGGTAAACGTAGGCTGATCCCCTCTCCTGACTAAGCCATATCATGGAGTATCATCCGCTATGTAACTCTGAGCACTACTATACCTCCAGATATTATCTTCCTTGACACAATGCATGAAGTCCTACTATTCTTTTCTTACGGTTTTCGGTCTTTTCAAAAGAGGTCCCCGCTGCAAGGAGAATAATGCAGACCAGATCGTTAAGAGCGTGTCTGGCAGCAACGCACACAACAGTGCAGATACGCCGTCTCTTCTTAGGGGAGGGCTTTACGGTGATAACTCGGACCGTAAGGCAGACGTCAGCTGCTACTGCTTCCGACATCGCTTCGGAGACTGACTCACCGGAATCGCCCCCACTTCGCCTGCCCCCTCCGAACTCTCCCCTAGTGGAACGTTCTGGCAAAATGGGGGGTGGCGGCGGTGGGGAACGGGCAGGGGAGGAAGCGGACAGCGCGAAGTGTCGGCGTAGTCACACTGCCGAAATGATATTTGGACAGGTTTTGCACCAACACGGTAAAGTGGAGTGTGCACGCATCGGCGACAAAATCCTGGAAGCCTCAACTGGTCATCAGGTTGTTAACTATAAGCAGAATGCCATTACTGACAAAGACAGGAGAGGCCGGAATGGCCATTTCTGGTTTATTAGCCGTCATTAGTCGTCTTCCTCATCATCATTATCATCATCAACCATTCCTGCCTCCCTTTTCTTTGTCGGTAATTTCATTCTGCCTAAAATACTAGCTGCTGAGCAGCTGCTGGCGGGGCACAAGCGGCAGCCCCACAGTGCAACGGGATGACTGAATTCCCTTCGCGATCTGTTAGGGTCCCTTTACCATTGTTACGTACTGTTGCAAGACGGTAGGGCTTCCGAGACAACCTGTTCGAAGCCCGCCTTTGCGACCGAGACTATGGATGTGCAATGCATTCCCATTAGACTGGCGTTTACTGACCTATCCGAATTTCGGAGTGGAGGGTTGGCAATGAAGCTCCACCTTAGATCACCTGCCTGGGGTCCATATAGACGGTCGTACAGTGACAAGCAGTGGACGATCGGGAAGCGTTACCAACAATACAAGATATACTGGGATGACACTGCCTGGCTTATTTTGTCTTTAAGCACATACATCCCATCTTCAGGATGGACAGACCCGGGGTTAAAGCCCGAGCTCTTCAGGTTTTGAGCATTAGGTCAAAAACTGTCACCACGTCACGAGTTTGCGTCCCACCTTCCAGGCAGAATGGAAAATGGACGGCTCGAGTCTCATCTGTGGCTCCAACTCCTGGTTTTACGGCCTGCCGACAACGACGTAGGAACGGCTCGAGTACCGCCTGCAGTCGCTCATTGTATAAACAAGCAGGAGTTAAGACTTTCAACAAGCACCGACGGAGAACATGGATCCAAGGAAAGCACTTAGTTATCCCAGAGACAAACCAAAATCATGTGCCCCAACTCATCACACATCGGTACAAATTTGGGCACGCAGGTTACCGCAATAAACGATCGAATAGGAAAAACCCGCAAGACAGACTTTATGAGGTATCTGTAAGAACATGCCTATCAGTTCTACAAGACTCTCTAAGAGGTGTAGCAGGTGCCCCAACCACATATAGAAATAGTTAACGAATGCCAGGATGTCCATTTCTGACCGCATGAAGATGATTTTCAGGCTTTAGAAGGCAAACCAAATGACGTAGAAAGCCTAAAAACGTGTACAAACGCAGGTGTCTGAGTTGCACACAATTTATTGTATTACGTTAATGACGAAACATTCCATATCCAAAACAAGTCCCTGCCAAGTAACTATGCTAGACGAAAATTCTGCGATTCCTTTCGATGAAGTACCGAAGGCGGCTGGGACGATTTCCATCAGAAGCCATTCCGTCAGGATTCACGAGTCAACTGCAGATTAGCATACTAACAAATCAGATGCATACAGCAGTTTCACGGTAATCATTGATCGTCAGTGTGGCTAAAGCTCCTCTTGTACTTTAGACAGTACAAGAGGCCTATGGCGTATTGACGATGAGTAATGACTGTGAAACAATTGTCTGCCAGTTTAAGGACTTGAATTGATGCTTAATGGAATGATAGTAGTAAGAAGATGAGAGCCATCAGAAAACAGTGTGCAGGCACGGATGTTTGTGTCATTAAATTCGCGTTCCGTGGCTTGTCGCAAATCCGTGTTCCTCAGATTGACTGTCGTGGATGAGACCAGCTATTTTAAGAGAAAAAGCCCGTAAGTAAGCCGGGAGGGCAAAAGATTCGAATTCAAAACACCACATAGGTTGCGGAAGAATTCATTGGTGATAGAGAAAAGAAGAAGGTTGGTCGATCATCGGAAAGATTTGTTTATTATCCTCAGTTTTCGAGCTCACGCAGGAGTCCACCGTCCTAGATAGTAATAATAGGAAAGGCTACATATAGGGGGCACAAACTAATCAACTATCAACGACGCTAGCGTAGGGTGACTGCGTAGGGCTCTGTATGCCAGCGCCAGATTGATACATCAATTGATTGAGTTACTATCCGAGGACTAGGATTCAATAAAATCTCGGCTCGTTTTATTTCCGGTGTGGGCGATTATCTTGACGGCTTCGAAGTGGAAGTCATGGGCCGTTGTGTAGGTTTGGGCAGCTTCCTGCGAGAATGCGTCCCCTCATCGCACAGGCAGCATGTATGCGGAATCCAAACCTGTGTTCAATCTGACCTATGTAGCTGCAAGGACAGTTTTAGCATGCGATGTAGTACGCAACCCCAGATTGCTCCTTGGGATTAAGCCAATCTTTGATTTCCATTACCGTGCTGCGTATGATACCTTTGGGTCGGTGTGAAATCCCAACATTTGGTCCCGCAAAAATGCGTTCTGCAACTTCTGATACGGCCTTAATGCATGGCTGCTGCGGTCACCATCTCTGACAGTGGATTCTTGCATGAGTTCGATAGTTCAGGATAATCAAAAAAATTGATCCAGTGATCGACCAACCTTTCTTTTTACTCATGCAAGCGCCTGGAACTCGAACTTTCGCCCCTCATTCATTCATTCTCGGGAATCCACAGAAAAAAATCAGCGCAGCTCGCTGAGGAGTGACAATCGCTACTTACTGGTACAATCGCGGACAAATATCCAGGCTGTAAATTCATAAATCGGCTTGCTCCCGACTTAAAATCAGACAGACGTCAAATGCCGTAGCAGGCTTGGAACAACGCAGAATATACCTGTGTTAACAAAGCCGGAGCTGATTACAACAAGAGATCAACGGTACCTTGGAGGCTACTAAGGCTCCAGTTTGTCGAAACGCGAAGTATCAGAAGAGTCAAGAAACATGAACTCTATCAGTCTATGCAAATCTGTGGGCGCTGGTGTCGGAAGATGTCAAGACGCTGCAAAACAAGAAAATCTAAAAGGACCGTTTTTTACTGGCGTTATTACACAAAATGTCAAGGCCAAAGGGAGAGGCGTGACTGATGAAGTAAACACAGTCAATGATCATAGTAATAAAGACAATGATACAAGGCGGGGTTCACACCGAAGCTCTTTCGCTTTGGTTACCCTTTTCGGCGGGGGTAAGGGTTGCAGTAGTCGCCACTGCAGCAGCAGCAGCAGTCACGCCAGAGCAGGAGGAGGCGGAGGAGGAGGAAGAGGGGGGTGCGACTGCAGTCGCGCTACTACTCGTACTGACACCATTGGTCAACGAAGCGGTGACTTCCGCAGTGCTCGTCGTCACCGGCGGTGGCAGCGGCGCCGGCTGGGGATTGGAGCGGCCTGGTTTAGCTGAGCGTTTTGGGTGTCGTGAGCGGCTCTTTGTTTTACACAACGGGCAGATGGGTGCGTTTCGATGGATGAGTTGTTGGCATGCCTGACACGTTTTCATCGGCGGTTGCTGCTGCTGTTGTTGATGTTGTTGCTGCTGCTGCTGCTGCTGTTGATGGTGGTGGTGCATGGGATCGCCGGTGCTGGCAGCTGACTGAAGGAGACCAAGAGTTGTCTCACGGTCACGGAGGGCGCTGTCTGTGAGGCCGAGAAATCCAGGAAAGGCGTTGGTGGTGAGCCGAGAATTGCAACCTAACAATGAACGGAGTTCGATCATTTTTACCAGCTACTCGCATGGACAGGCCTTCTATACATTTTCAACTTCAGTTTACTCAACTAGGTCAATTTTCACATTTTCGTAATCCGTACCTATTCTAAAAAAATTAGGATTTCTAGACAAAGTAATGTTAATTTGTAATCCCCGAAAAGCCATATATTTCCTAACGATCAGTTCTTTATTGATGTAAAATTTGGTGGACGCAGTGTGCACAGATTTCGCGAAATGGGCCATGGCTCATGAAATCCATCAGATTTCATGAGTTAGGACACCTACTGTAATACTTCCAAGACATGCAGCAAATTGTGAGGATAAATGTGTGTTAACTGCGAAATTGGACCGGTCTGACTGACGTTAAATTTTCCGTACTTGGCCTAAATTCAGTTGCCTAGAAACCCCCGACGAAAGAAACTTGTATAATTTCCTTAGATCTTCATTTTTGTCCAATAACATTAGACAAAAGCGCGCAATACCATTTTAAACCTTTGGGTCATGAAGCCCTTGGAAAGTCTTCAGTATAGTTAGGTTCCAAATAACCACCGGGTACGTTTTTTGCGTGTGTTTTTGACTGTTTTGAAAGTAAAAATTTTGTAGCGATAGCAAGATAATTCGCGTAAGGAGAGAGAGAGTTCACAGTTGGTATTCCACTGTGTCTTTATTCGAATTCGTCAGGCTTTTTAACTCGTTGGTACTTTCTGCAGAAGACCGCCATCCGCAGACACGAAGGCTGGTTCCAACTCCAACTGTGCTACCGAGAAGCGGTCTCCTTTAAATCTAGTTAGTCATTGTCCATTAGGAGTTCGAGTTGGCTCTCGGACTTCGGACACACTTGCCCGCTCCCCCCACCCACCCCCACGTAAAAGTTAGGATGCGTTGTTTAAATCAGTATCACGTGGGACTATTGTTCATGCAATCTCCTCAAACTCGAAGCTTCGTATTTACTCGTAAACAAGTCGGGACCGACGCGCTTCGGACAGGTCGCAGCTGAGAGATACGCTCCACACGAGGCAGCAACATACGACAAGCTCCGCTTTCTTCGTAAATGCCTCCATGCCCCGATGCCTAAGGTATAAAGCTTCCGTTAACAGCGCTATGTACAGAGAAGTTGTGAGACGGTTTATCAAGCAGATGATGAGAGTTCCGATCGACGACTGTCACCAGCGTCTACAAAAATAAAAGGCTATAATCAAGGAAGGTAGAAAAGAGTGTTTCCACATCCTTGGAGTATTTATCACCGAAGATCTTGGGAAGAGGATCTCCGCTGTGGTACATCACAGACAAGCCGAGAAGAGGGAGGATTTGGAGCGGAAACCGAACGAGTTAAAACCAGCAGACGCTATAAGCTTAGACGTTGCTCACAATTTTTCGTCTAAAAATCTGACAGAACAGCTAACCCCTCCCCCCACCCCCTTAAAAGTTAGGATTTATTGTGCGCCAGTTAAATCAGTATTGCGTGGGACTACTAAAATAGACAGGTTTTGTTAACTGGCAGAGCAACTATTATTGAGGAAAGGACAAATAACTGCTAGGAAGTAACCGTATACTACTGGCGCCCGAAAGTCCGAGTTCAACAACACATAGTCTGACTAACATGAACCCATGTGCCCAGTCTGGTATTAGTTACTTACTTACATAAAAATCTGACCTCTACCCTAAAAGTCTTCGAGTACTTTACAAAGTCAGCTCACGCATTGATGGCGTGCAATACGTTCCGAATCCGAACACTTTTTTAATGTATCAATACTACTCTCTGTTCGTTAATCTGACTGTTAAGCTCAGAGGGGTATTTGATACACACAACAAAAACAGCACAAGTATAAAAACTCACTTTGTTGCAATTCGTGGTGAGAAAAAGCTGCGCTTCGGTTCGTTGTACAGTTTCCTCCCTCACCCGGAGCTGACACCATCTGTAAATGGCCCTCAGACCAGAAGTTTGGTCCTGACTCCATTGTCACCTCAGGGCTGGGATTCACTTGAAAGTTTGACAGCCACGTTGATAAGACACTGGCAGAATCTAAGTCATTCCGCGAGAGTTGAGAGGTCCCCAAGCGCAGTGATGGGTCCTGTGAATCGGAGAGATTCGAAAGACCGCGCGACACACTCTCAAGTAGAGGTGGACCGTCAGATGGGTGATTGGGAACATTCGAAGTCACTTCAACTGTGCTGGAAGCGTTTGAACGCAGATCGGGTGCTACCAGAGCCACAGTGTCAGGGGTACGTTTGTCCTCTAAGCTGTTAAGCCCAAGATTAGAGCGCAGGTTATTGACTTCGGACAAAAGGCTAGTGTACTCGTTGAAGAGGGAGTTCGCAAGTCTAAGTGCCTTCAATTTGTCGATGTTAGCTTCCAGGATGGCACGCTCGACCTGCGAAATAAGAAAAACATAAATAAAAGATATAAAACTCAACGAGAAGTAACTATTTTCCCCAATCTTAAGAGTGACGCTCTCTAAGTCTATCCATTTAACTTCAGTATTTTCGATTCTTAAAAAATACCAATGCACCGCCTAGTAAAACCATTTACAACTGGTAGTGCGTAAAGTCGTCAATTTTTCTAAATATTTAAGGATAAATAAAAGTGCATAAACTGCCTGGATTCAAAACCCTGAGGTAAGGAGAAAGGGCAAGACTCTAAGGCAATTAACAAATTTCTAAGTTACTTGTCTAAACCTTCTGGAGCACACCCTGGTGACGGTAGACAGGAAAGTGGCGACCATGTCGTCTTCCCACCCGCTTAGCTGGTTATCAAACGGTAACGGTAAAACCAAATAGACGGCATCCTATATAGATCAAGAACCTATAGCTGTATTGAGGAGAGCATGCGTAATGCTGAAACTGGCAATGCCAATGTGTCAGACCAAGTCCACGTTCATAAGCACCGGAGAGTTCACCTCCCATCCGCGCCCAAATTGTCATGCGCAGGACGCCTTGATGTGATAAATCAGCACGGGAGAGGCTCTGAGCACAGAAGCCGATCATGCTTTCTAGCCAGGGAGCGAGAAAAGCAATGACAAATGCCCCTAATTCACCAGACTGTTAAGAAAAATTCTCGGATTCAACCAGCAACACTTCAATAATTGGATCAGCTTAAGGAAACTACAGCTCTTCTGCTTTGTTTAATTTTCGAGGAAATTAATACGCGGACGTGGACTAAGCCTTTTGAAACAAACCTTTTCAGGACAGGTTTGAAAGTTGATATGAGTAGTTGAGCTAAAATCTATCAGCTAATTTGGAAGAAACACGTAATACTTACCAGTAATATAAATATTTGATTATTTTCCATACTGGCTGCACATGCATTAGTTAAAAGCCCTCTATGTCAGCATGGAAATTAAACAGTGCAGTAAAGAAACTGGCCTTCCTACCCCCCCGAAAACACATGGACAACGCTGGGGAACATGACGACGATGCACCGTGTGTTCCATAGCATGGTGGTGCAGGGACGGTGACTTGCGCGCGGATTGGTTTTAAGCGATAGTAGACTTGCGTTGCAGCTACTGCACTCCCTCTTCCCTTATCCGCCTGTACCCGGTGTCAAGAAAGCGTTAAGAATACCGGGCGGGGTGCAGGTAGCGCCCGCTGGGGAACACACTGGTGTGCCGAACCCCTCGCGGCTACATCATGCGTCGATATAATATTGGTAAAACAGGTTCGCCTGTGTTCTCAGCTAGTAGCTGTCCTGGCATTATAGCAAATAATGAAGTATTGGAATACAGTTGTTTGTTTAGGCAGCTCGATCTGGGTTCCACAACGACTATTCCTTTCTTCAAATAGGGAAAATGCAGCCACGTCGGCTAGTGATTACCAAAAAAACTGCTGGTTTTAAATGGCGACACTTGTGAAAAAGGTTCCAAGGCTGACCCACCGTTTCAGGAGAGAATCGTTTGTGCAATACCGAGACTGTGAAGCAAGGAGTCCAGACAAGACTGCAACCTACCGAAGTCAACAAGTCTTGCATCTTCACTCGCGTTCCGGCCTTCTCATGTGATTGAGTAAGCGTTGGAGATGCGATAATTTCCGATGAACGGAAGATGAAACAATGTGTGGAAACTATTGCACCAAACGCCTCGCTAACAAGACTGCGAAGTGCTCTTACGGTTTCAGATTGTGCGTAACTCCCGAACGAAGGTAAACTAAACCGGGCTTTAAGGTGGATGTAGATGCAAAGAACAAATATTCACACTGTTATGGTTACAAACAGACGGCGGCCAGCTACCTGGTTAAACTCGCTGCGGCGGTCAATTCCATTCATCATGCATCCCTCTTGATGGATGAATGGTCTGTCAGTACAAATAATTGCTGACATAGAGACCTGCTTTCACACAAGTTCCGGCTTACAACAATCTCCCTAAATCATTCGATATTCGCTCTGGTTTTCTGAAATTCTGCATTTTGTCCCCATCCTGATTAAATACGCATTGTCTAATTGGCACCCAAATTGATACTGCCCCGTTAGGGCATTACGTGTTTTCACGCAGCATTTCTAACCAAAGGAAGGTACATCTCGACATTGACGGTTTTCAAAGTCGGCAGTCTCAAACATCTCACGGCAAAGATTCTGCCCGAATCGATGTTGCGCTCAGGGTTTTTGAAAAGACTAAGAAGCATCACGACTTGTCACGATTTTCCCCCACAGTGAAGATCAACATGAACCGGACACTTGTACGGTCAATTTAAAATGTTTGCAGATGCTTGAATGTGGGCAGACGAGCGAAGACTAGAGTTTCTACAATCGTTGCCTAAGAGCCGTCCTTCGAGTGAAGTATGCGGGCTTCAGTTCGGGCGAGACAATTCTTGCCCGTTGTGATATCATCGTGATGACATCTCAGGCCATCCAAGAAAGACAACTGAAATGGCTTGGGAGTCCTTTTAGCCACCCGCACTAAAGGTTCAGTGTTGTTACCTTTGACGCTGTAACCTGAGAGGGCCGAAGAAGTCAGCCGAAAACCCATCTCAATGCGGTCTATCAAGACATTAAGGCGTTTCGTGCACCTTCAGTAGACAGGTTGTGTCTATGGAGAAGAGAGCGAACCGAGCTCTCCAGGTTCACTGCTGTAGATCTTCACGTGTAGAGAAGTACAGTCTAAAACGCCGAGATCAACGAGTTCAGACATAATCGCCGTCATGTCGTTACGTTAAAGGAGAAACCAATTCTGATTCGTGCATGTGCGTGTATCGTCAATGCTACCAACTGCTTCACTTTGTACTTTACTAGTATTTGGTTTATGAAATCAAAAATTTAAAAAAAACTAACGTAGACGGCATCCTTTTCAATCAGTCTTAGTTGTTCCTGGTAAAAAGCGCGTTCTTGAATAAGTGTCTCCAACTCGGCCTCGTATTCTTTAATATGAAGCGTCTCCTTCGAGAAAAATGCCACTGTATCAGATAATTTATCCGAAACTTCCTGTAGTTGTTGCGACTTTTCCCTACAAAAGTTAAAAGCAAGCAGGCATGAATTACTTGGCCGCCTTTATAGTCTCCAGCTGACAGACACCACCCGCGATTGACATTTCGTGAAGTTGCCACCTAAAAAGGGAACGACATATTAGAGACCAGACAGCGAATTTTATGTAAGGATAAGATAGCTGGACCAAAAAGTAAGGAAAAAATTGCTGCAAATAATTAAGCACACGGAATAAAAACCATGCTCTGGAGAAAGACAAAGAAATAAAAATTATTTGGTGATAAGACCTTCCTATTCAATAAATGTCAGTCGTTTCGGTGGTGTGTATTATAAATGGGTACAAAGAGAATGAATAAGAGTAGGGTCGTTTACGAGAGATCTGAGAGATGGTAATAGTAGTTGAGAACTCGATAAAAGCAATAGGCTAGTCGCAAAATGGTTGGTCGCAAGATGAAAGATTTATTTTACACTGCAGAATCGCGCAGTCTGAAGGAAACGAACCGTTTGCGAAATACGAAAAAATGAGGGCAAATTACGCTTGCAGACGCTTGAAAGACAACAGAGTCCCGTACAGAGATTGCGGGAGAAAAAGTCAGTATATTTATGGGTACTAAGAATTAACGGAGTGGGCGATCTAACGTCCAAAAATTTGGCGCCGAACAGAGCAAGTCTGCAGCAAACACAGTGTTGTCCTCATAAGGTGCCCTCATTCGAAACAACATGACCTCGTCCCATTGAAATTACCGAGAAATTATGTAAAAGAAATCAAAATCCGAGCACATCCTTGGTTAGGTTGGTCATACGGCATCGAACCTACTTAACACGTTGAGATTATGAAAGATACACGGTTGGCAAACTCGGAACAGTTACTACTTCGTTAAGACATCAATATATTTTTTTTCGATAGCTGGGAAGCTGGGTTGATGTCGTTTACGGAAGGCCAAAGACCTACTGACAATTTGGCGCGCAATCAAACCTAACCATATTTGGGCAACGTCTGGAGAAAACAGACGTGAAGTTCATTACAAATAATCCGCGAGGCACCATAGTGGATAAGGCTGACTAGGCTATTCTACATAGAAAGAAATAATAAAACTCTGACGAGCGTCCTAAAAGGAAGGCAAGTATGGAGGGGTTTTGGTCAAATAAGGGCATAGAATTTTCGTTGAGTTAGCCGGCACTGTTATTGTAGTTCCCGGGAGAAACCAAAGTGCATACGGCTTCCGTGTTCCCTGAAGATTAGACAAGACAGGAAACGGCAGTGATGCTTCTTCGGAGACTTTCATGCCGTATATGACCAGAAGTTTTCCATCCCATACATAAATTGAATCTCATCAACCAGACCGGCTTCTTCTACGTAACACCCACGATCGACGTCTTCGTTAACGTAAATTATGAAGCCTCTTTCGTCCCAAAGTCTGTGATTAGAGAAGGGATAGAATGGGCACGCCTAATTTAAAGCAAACAAAGTTCACATTAACTTTCAAATTCATTAAGCGGTAAATATGTAAGGCTCGTACATCTGCAGGCAGAGAGAAAAGAAAGCTCGAGGGTAGGTACGATATTCTCGACCAGTCGTACATTGACAGACGTTTCCCGGTCAACGTAGTCTACCACGGATACCAGCCGAAGAAATAATCTTTTTATAGCTTACTGGTTTAGAGGCCACAGCTGCAACTGACCTCCTATTTCGTGTGCACATACGTCATTTTACAAAACCCGGATACTATAATGAGGAAGTACAACTCAGATTGATCAATTGACCCAGATTTTTCTAAACAAGGGTAAAGGATAGCATCGATGGCAAAACTCTAGGAAGTTAAGGTGGATATTTGCTCTGGTGTAAGTGGCATTCACTGTAGGTTTGCATGTAGACAAATCGTTTGAACATATTTCGAATGATCAATTCTGCTAATTGCAATGCATCCAACGCATTCAAATAACATTCGAAATTAAGTTTGACACATCAGCTAACAAAAATATAGTAAATAGGCGCTGGCAATCCGTAGACCGTCACTGCCTGACGAACCCAAAAAAACGCGACCAATTCAACCGCCACCACGACCTTATAAAGTTGTGTAAAATTGATGCATTTAAATAAAATAGTGTTTACTTGCTAAGACAGCCAAGGTCAAAATAACTATGGAAGTTCTGACTCCGTCTAAAGTTGACAGTCTTTGAAACTGTATGCCAAATTCATGTGCAATAGATTGCGTTTCCAGCTAACAAACTAATACGGGGATTGCTGAACGGGAGCTTTGGGCCCGATGTTATAGCATATCAAAACCGATGGGTCCCGCAATTCAGACCACCAAAACCGAAAACAGGCATAAATCCACAGCTTAATGCCGTGAATATCGTCCCTGTATTATCAAATATTATGATTGAATTGCAGAGGGGAAAATATGCGAGAATATACTCCAGATAGGGTGGAGCAGAGCAATTTCTGCTAGCTGCAACTTCGGAAATGTATGTTATGCGTGGTTGATACTAGCTTTAAAATCACGTTAATCAGCTGATTACAAAATGTCGCAAACGTTAACAATCAACGCGACTGACTTTCGTTATAACTGCACAAGGGCGTGGTGCTCATAGGAGCCAGAGATGTTTTTTGAGATGACGGATGCCACAAGCGACATTGCAGGCGCAGTGGCTGCATCCAGTTGCTTTCCCTTTCAGATGTGCACAAAAAGTGCCCTGAGTCGTCACGAACTAAATGGCTTTTTTGAAGATAGCAAACATTACTTCGAAACAAAGAAAGACAAGATTTAATTTTTAGTCGTGTAGAACAAGTAACCATAAGTAATTGCGAAGTTGGTTACCTATCCTGGCTCCAAATGGCAAGGTTGGCTGATAATTGCGACCGGTATAGTGCAGGTGTTGCCTATAAAGACCCTATTAAATATGGTATGACAACTGACTGGCTTGGATTGTGGTCTGATTGTGGGGGTGGGGTAGAGAGTGAGGTCAATAGCTCAGCGCATTTTCCTCACTATAAACAATCTGATGCGTTTGAAACTATCATGGTGCGCAAAAAGCCATGCATTGGAAGGTTGCCAACTGACGTGATAACTCTAACCGCGTGGTCAGCCCGATGTGTGTTTTGTATGGAGTGGCTGACTGGCGGACTGAGAGTCAGGCTGCAATGGCCCCTTCTTAATGTGGCTTTTATGGCACTTCCACTCCGTGGGATCCGAGTCAGGTTTTGTGGTACACAAAGGGGCGGCTCCGGCCGCACCAGCCACCTGCGTCCTCTCCCGCCTCCGGTCTTCTTGACCCAGTCTTGACGCTGGTCTCAGGTGGGGGAGGAGGAGAGAGTGCGGTAGCTGCAGCGCAAGGCTACTGTCACTTAAAACGAATTCACTTGCAAGTCACCGTCCCTGCACCACCTGGTGTGGAGCATACGGTGGACCTCGTCGAAATCGTCGGTCGAACTGTCAAATATGGTATATAAAATATTTTAGTTCAAATGCATTGGTTACTATAAAGAAGTGAGTATCATTTTACCTAAAAAGAAAATGGTTTTTTGTTACAGGGTTGAGGCACAGTCATCTTGAAGGATAAATGATTCCCTGTCTCAAATAATAGATATCACCGTTATCTATATTTGTATGCAAAACGTTTTTATCATTTAGCAGTGTTTTTCTGTAAGAAGAAACGGTATTTTCAAAGCATATATAAATCAGGTTTATGCTTGAGTTTGTCTGTCGTGTCCACTCGTATTTCATCCTCTGGAAGTCCGTTCCCGGCACCGACAACTCACTGCGAAACGAATGGTGACAAAAATCTATGGAGGATAATTTTCCTCGAAGTTTGAGAGAATCCCCACGTAGGTTATTTGTTGTGGCCAATGAAAAAAAACTTTGAAGTGTAGAGCACAGTTCTGATTTCTTAAAAGCTGGTATGTCTGTATGGGATCACCTCAAAGTTGCCTGTACTCAAGAGGGAAATGTTTAAGAGCGTCATATCTGCATTTGTATTAAAAATAATTTAGACGCTTCGCGACATTTGTTGCGCACCTTTGAGACCTTTCTAGTAGTTTGTGATCTTTTTTCATCCACGTTCGCCAGGCCTTAACTCCATATTCAAGGTGTGAACGAATAAGCGTCCCGTTTATTTTTCAAAATATTTCCTTATCGATAACTACAAACGTGCTTTCGATGGCAAACAGGACAGTGGACGCCTTTTTTTACGGCCCTGATACATTGACTGGAGGGCTTCAGGTAAGACAAAATTGTAATTCCTAGGTCCTTTGATTCGAATACATTTGACAGGCACCTTTCGTCAAGGATGTATTGATGGGAGTCACCCATCGCACTAGCCTTCTTCGTTTTGAGCCGCAGTGTGACACGTTTCTCAAAGTTGAACTTCATCTGTCATTTATCGGACCATTCAGATAGGCGGTTGAGTCCTTCTTCTAAAGTCTGTTCATGAGAATTGTATTGGATTGGTTGCCGTATCTTGATGTCTATTGCAAACATGACTCTCGTGCTGTCCACTCCATTCATACAATCCTTGACATAAACAACTAAAAGTAAGGGCCTAAGAACGGAGCGCTGAGGTTCAAAACTCGCAACCAGCCCAGAAATTTATTTCGCATTGCCACTGCACACGGACTGTGATGGGCCTGTCAAGAAGTTCCCTATCCAATTGAGTAAATTCTTTCCTATTCCGGATTCTCGATGTAGATGACATCAACACTGGTGTCCTCATCTAATGACCTAGACCACTGTTCCATTGAATAAAGCATATTAGTCAAAAAGGAGTGGCTTCGTCAAAATCAATGTTGGGCACTGTCAAGGAAGTTTTTTCTTTGAGAAAGTTCATGCTGGCCTGTTTGATGATCCTTTCCATCACTTTGCAACAAATGCATATGAAGCTCACATGTCTGTATTTTTTAGCGCTGGTTCTGGATTCACCTTTGTGAATAGGGAATATATTTGCTGATTTCCAATTAGAGGGTAGGATACCTCGATCGAAAAACGACTGGAAAATACACGAGAGGGGTCTAGCGAGTTCACTAGCAAGCTCCTTCAGTACTTTTTGCTGGTATTTGATCAGGACCCGGAGACTATGCGTCGTTAAGTGCATGAAGTTCCTTCTTCACATCTTCTTCTGTGAATTTGACGTCCTCAATGACTGTGTCGTTACTAATTGCATGAAAGTGTGTTTGGTTAAAATCCGCTTCATCTTTTTTGCAATCTGTCGGTGAGAATGGCAATTTCCATTGGTTACTCCAGTCATTAAGCTTTTTGAGATTTGCTGCAACGGTAGTGTGTATATTATTCACTGTCTGTTCGTCATACATATATGCAAGTTTTAGATCGTCTGCATATAGAAATGTTTTGGCAGTCGTCAATATGGTCTATAGGTCGGGAATATATATGAGAATGAGAAGGGTATCTAAGCTGGTGTCCTTTAGCGCTCCAGTATCAATAGGAGATGGGTCTGAGACAACGTTTCTAATCTGCACTACTTGATTTTGGTTTTGGAGATAAGATGTGAGAAAATCAAGTAGCAGGAGACCGTATGCCATGGCTTAATATGTTCGTTATAAACCTTTTATGGGGGATTTTGTCAAAGGCTTTTTTGAGATCAAAGTGTACTGTGGCTACCTTATTACCTTCATCCCTGTTGCTGGAAATGAATTCCAGAAAAGTGAGAGGGCAGGACTGACATGATTTCTTAGGCATGTTGGGAAGGAGGTACGAGTTTGGTGTTTGTCAAGTAATTTAGGATTTGAATGAAAATAATTTCTTCTGGAATTTTGGCGATTGTCGTTGTTCTGTGAACACCACGATAGCTTTTGATATTAGATCGGTGCAATGCTAAAACATTTCCATTTGTCTGGAAAAGTTGCATTTACTTCAAGTAAGTGAAAAGTTCAGTGAGGATTATTAAGGCATATGTCATATGGTTAATTATACCTGGAGGGGTTTTTATCGGTCCCATAGGAGGGAGACTTAGGGTAGTTATCTGAAAGCTTTTTTTACTGTTTCTTCACTAAAATTGATCTCACTTCTGGTACAGATGGTTATTTCGGTTGGTTATGGGATAGATTCACATTCTACTGTATAGTTGATGGAGAAGTACTTGTTGAATAGATTCACTATTTGGAGGCCCTGATTTTGGGAAACTTTTCATTCTCTTTTGAAAAATTTGGGTTGTTTGTGTTGGGGATTCAAGGACACTGTGTTCTGCAGCTATCAGCTTTTTGTTTCCTTTTTGGTAGCTAGGTCATGATTTTTTTAATTCGTCGCAGTGTGGCTACGTTACTAACACGGGGGTCCTGTAGTTGTTTTTTTTAGTTTTTCAAGTCGCTTTGAGAGAAAATTTGGTAGTTTTAGCTTCCTATGAGGGAAGCGTTATTCTACTAGGGTATCTCTTATACTGTTTAGAGTAGGGTATAAAAGGTTAACTGCTTCTGTGGGGGATGTTGTTAGAAGGTATAAGCTCCAGTCTAGTGATCTGATCCAGCTGCTCATTGAGTCCTGGTTAAGTTTTCGAGGATGTATGTGACTGGTGTTAGAATCGTGTGCTGGTTTAATGTTTAGTGGGAGCATGGATATTTTTGTTTTGTGGTTACTATAAAACTATATGCTGTCCTTATGCGTACATATAGGGTAAATACGATTTGTGAGAAAAATGTCGTGTATGTTGTTTCCTAGGGTTGGTTTATCGACTATGGAATAAATAGGAGGAGGAAGATTAGGAGGAAACGGAGAAGAAAGAGGAGAAGAAGGAAGAGGAGGAGGAGGGCTATGGTCCTTTTTTTTAGTTAAATGGAGCTGTTTCTTCACTAACATAAGCTTTCCTAACTGGCCTCGTTGAAGTCCAAAATTGTTTCACATATATCAAATGAAATTGGAAGAAGTGGTTATATAAACGTCCATCATGTGATCTAAGGAATGGACAGGAAAAAAATACTGAAGCTGCCCCTAAACTGGCCGAATATTTCTCTACCAGTTTTATGCAGAAAAGCAAGCAAGCAAAGATCTTATCTTTCGCAAATACCAAGAGGTCCGCATAATGTGAACATTACGAAATAAAAATAAAAATCCCTATTTTGTCCGATTAAATAATTAAATGCACAGACCATACACCCTGTCATACCCTGCTGAGACTTTGAGTTAAAGTAACATTCGTTTGCATCAGCAGTTTCAGTCACATTCAATACCAAACGATTCAAAGCAGATCATTGCCATTCGATTGTCAAAAAGTGGCAAAGAGTAGTTTTAAACAAGCAAGAACAAACGGAGCCTATATCTGGACACATAAAAAATTACCGTTAGCATATTTTGAGGCATATTATATAAATCCAACAATAACACTAGAGGCTATAACAGCAGGTATTGGGGATTTCTCTTATTCAAATTTCACCACATAAAACTTAGGAACGCAGATTGGAACTTATATTTTACAGTACTACTAAGGTTTCAGATAGATGAACCAAAAAATTGCTGGCATTACGACACACACGTTTGAGATTCACGCCAACCTGGGGGATTCAGGTCATGAGAATTCATGCTTGGATGATCCTGAAGAATAGGAACGATCTGTATCTCTTGCACATTTGAGATCCAGGTTGAACTTAAGGGTCACCGGCAGCATGCTGTGCAAACGTGGTCTCTTGTAAGAGGCGCCAGCATGCTTTTATGCATTTTTAACCATTGTTAACGAGTTCACTTTCTGTTGTCTTGAGGTTTTATTGCTACCAGAGCCAGGTGAATGAGTGAGGAGAGAATATGGTATGTGCTTCACAATATGCTTCACACCAAACAGATTCAGGGGCAAGTCTCCGTTGCCTTACACATTTCATGGGACACATGGTAGACGTCATTGTGTGTGGGGGTCGATACGCCATGTGTTGAGGGAAACAGGTGGAGCCTTTGATGACCCATTTCTCTACGATTGCAATCTAACAAAGTCGGGTATAGTTACAAAAACGTCACCTTCTGCAATTCGTCGGGAGATACTTAAAAAGAAACTAAAATGCTGCAATTTAACGGTAATTTATACAGTAACTTGGTTTTATATCTGGTTGTTAATATTCTTGTTATGATAGAATACATTTTTCGTTTTTGTATATCTGCCGAAGAACCTAAGATAGGAAAGACAATTGACCACCGCTTGAAGGGATCACCAGCTGTCAGGATATGCATATGCTCACATCAAGGGTGTAAAGGCCCGATTAAATCTTTATTGACATGGTAGAATCGAATGACCGTAACCGCAATTAAGCTTGTTTGTGGGAAATTATGTTGGGGAATTTTGTTTTCTAACATAATAAACAGTCTTTAGTCAAAATAACAATGTCTTAACTTATCGAACAGACAAAATGGGCAATTATCAACTTCTGAGCAACTCAAAATCCAGAATGCGACGGAGCATGAAAGGGGTTGAATATGACCTTACGATAAGACAGTGGAGTCGAAGAATATTTTGGACCAGTCGTACAAAATTGTTTCTGATGATAATGGACGTGGAGTGTATAAGGGAACGTTGAAAACATAAATTGGAAATTCACATCTATCTGCAAGGACCAGTTACCAGTCCTTGTAGCCTGGATTATAGGAATACATTTATGGACTTCAATATAGAAATTTGAACCCAATCTATCATATCTATTTTCTTGATTGTGATGGATTTGGTTTGAAATTTAAGCGTAGAGACAGCAAAGTGCCTTTCCAAGTGCACAACACCCCAGGGTAGATAAGACCTCTCAATAAATATATTTTATTCCTTTCTGGTCCATCAATACGTCATCAAACTCGCTGAAAACTTCCAGACCCCCAGAACAATCATTTCCCGTAATAATTTCCTTCCTCTGCTATTGAAGAATAAGGATATTTCCCGCTGCTCTCTCCTTAGCGGTTCATATTTGAGTATTGTAATTTCCTTATGCTTTTCTGCTCATATTTTCGTACTGCCTAATGGATGTTTTGTGCAGTGACTTATGTATCTCCCTTTTATGTCAGTGCTCATAAGGTAAGGTAGTTTAATAACCATTCTTTGAGAAGTGCTGTCTAAATACATTATGCGCTTTTACCATTTTTACCCTGTGGATATGACAGGATAGCATAGAGTATGATCGCTTTTGAACTTTTTTTTTCTCCTAAATGTGGTAAATCTTTCCTACTCTGAGATCCATCTGACCAATAAATAATCTTCATGCTACCATTTATCGATAACAAGATTTTGCATGTCTCATAGTTTAAATCTCTGGTTCTTTAGGCTCTGTCTGTAAATGATTCTAGAGAGAGTGAATAATTAACTCACGCAATCGAATATCACCTCAAACATTTTCCAAGCGTGAGTTGTAAATGTTCGAGTTGAATCAAAAACTATTCCCGTACTAAGTCAGTCAGCGACAGAAGACTATACAGACCTATGAGAGAGAGAGAGAGAGAGAGAGAGAGAGAGAGAGAGAGAGAGAGAGAGAGAGAGAGAGAGAGAGAGAGAGAGAGAGAGAGAGAGAGAGAGAGAGAGAGAGAGAGAGAGAGAGAGAGAGAGAGAGAGAGAGAGAGAGAGAGAGAGAGAGAGAGAGAGAGAGAGAGAGAGAGAGAGAGAGAGAGAGAGAGAGAGAGAGAGAGAGAGAGAGAGAGAGAGAGAGAGAGAGAGAGAGAGAGAGAGAGAGAGAGAGAGAGAGAGAGAGTAGAAGTCGAAATTTGTTTAGCAAAATACTGCTCATATTGGCTCTATCCAGAAAACTAATTAATAAATCATAGGAGAGTTTATGGGTTTGCATAAAACTGTACAATTATCATGGGGACCGTGCGAGTTTCAGTTTCTGAGTTTCGGTCTCTTCACATGTGTGCCATAAAGTTCATAGTACAAGATACAGCAAGAGATATGATCGAAGCCATGACGAATGGAGTGGAGAAACACTGCAGCAGTTAACTCACAGTGAAGTGGATGAACGTCCTCATCAAGAATACGATCAGTAACTTGCTTGGCCGTTATGAAATTTGATCCTATTTTTATATGAACGGAAAAACACATACATAACTGCAGTAGAAAAGAGCATTTGAAGGACGCATTTAAAAATGAACATATTGTTTAAGTAAGAAAGGATAATTTATAGCAGAAAACTTAAAATAAGAGGGAAAATTCAGACATTTCTAATCCGCTAGCTTAATGGCCGCAGTGTGGGCTAGGAACGTAAAAGAGGAACGTAATAAACACGTTTACGAAATATAGCGAAAAGCATTTCAGCATGAAGGGAGATTAAGAGATTTTAGGACAGCCAAGATCTCAGGTAACGAAAAGACTATGCTTGATGGCGAAGATATTTTAAAGTTTCGGGAATGTGAGATGGTCACATTCGAAATGCATATTGAATTGATTATTATTATTGAGCAGAGGACCATTTTACAACGGCCATTTAGAGACATGATCCAAAAATCCGTAGGAAACTGGAGATTAGTATCATTTTACCAAGGGTTGCCAACAGTAATATTTTCAATACACTTAGCGTGCTGGCAGTCGTTGACCGATCTCATATCATTAGTGTTAAACGATAGGAGATGAGACGGTAAAATAGAACCATGAATCGGAACGGTATCGAAGGCGGAGGGGTATCTAGAACCGAACACGAGTAAGCACGACAAACCTTGTAAGTTTTATACTTTTTATAGGGTTCTCAAAGGCCCGTGCCTATTTCACTCAATAAATTGAATAGAATTAGAGTAGAGTGGAGCACAAAAGTAACAGAATCCAGGGTAATGGGCCCAGCTTCGAATGAAAATTTTAAAAGGTGAAGAAATCGGGGGTGTGGCGAAAAAGAAATCTAGGGCGACTCGTTCAGTGAGCTTCAGAATTACTGAGGAACACACTATTACACAAAGGGATTAAGGGCAAGTTCCTACCGGCACCAGCCCCGCGTAGCCCCCTCTGGCCGTCTCTTACATTCCTACCGTATAGAATCCATTTATTTCTGCAGGTCGTTGATTGACGTTGAAAGGACACCTGGGGATTTTTCAGGTAGTAGTCTGAAGTACACATTAGTAAAAAATGCTTACTGATAACTGGACTGCGGGGTTAGTTGTGTGGGCGTACTCCAAGGCATGGATGGGCCCCGTATATTATTGTCACACCTAGCCTACAAATAATATTGTCAAAGGTTCTTACTGCAATATCGGTGGTGTCATCGGCCAGCCAGTCTCCGTTCTGGCTAGTTCGGCCGGCGAATAAATTTTTCCTCATCTTCGGAGGCCGAAGTGAGTTGGCTTGGATATCTAGTTGGATATATGAATAACATTGGAAACTTACTTCCTTCTGTAGCCCCTTCCTAATTCAGTTGGCTCGAAGTAGGAGAGGTCTTCCGTCTCCTCAACCTTTTTCGCCAACTTTTGTACCTTTTAAAGGGTCAGGTTGTCTTTCAGGACCCTCACTGCGTAAACTTTGGCGTTCGCAGGGGGCTGCAGGTTATTCTGCAATAAATAGTCACGCTGCTTTGCATTTTTTGGCCCCGTGACACAATTCATATCCATGAACCATGCTTTGGTCACAGCGGCCACGCTTTGGTCATTGATAAACTCAACAACGCAGTACATCAACATACACCCCACGAACAAGGGATAGAAACAAACCATCATGGATTGAAATCTATTACAAACGTGTGTATGAAAAACTTTGAAAAAAAAAACGTGTGAGCGAAAAATTTTGAACAAAAAGCCACTGTTTTGGAACGTACGCAACAAGGGAATGAGAATAAAATGATCATCAATGTTTAAAGGGTCATTTGTACACATAATGTCAGAAAGGGTTGCAGTCGAAGGACTACTTGCCAAATCTGAGGCTTTAAACATGAAAAGGCTGGAAGATGAAATGGATGTCGTAAAAAAGTCACAGCAGTCAACAAACGGACGGTACTGTATTCCAGTAGCCGAAGCAGAGATCAGTACACACGGTCTGTCACCGATCAGTACTACATTATCGGGCGCTTCTGTCGACAGCACATAACCATTGTGGAAGATGGCAGGGTAGCTGCGGGGTAACTGTCAAGATCGTGGTACACTCGGGTGATTGTCAGGGTATACCAAGTGTTATGACGCTTGACAGGCATTTTAGACTCCAGGAAGGAGGTATTACTAAAGTGCGTTAAAGCAAGTGCTACCTGGATAAAACACGACATTAGGAAAAATGATCAGACAACATCAGGTGTGGCTACTGTTGAACTATGGACCTTTGGAAAATAGTTCTTTCATTGCAGTCGCAGCTACAGGAAAGCTGATACTTAATGAAAGCAAATAATCGTTTAAAGGGTGATTTGACTCACTGAGCGTAACGATAAAAATTTTATTTGATAAGTTTAAATAAGCGTAATCTTACGCCAAAATATTTTGTTCGACATGAAGACGTTTAATAATTTGGAAAATGTTTGAACAGGAAGGCGAAAAAGATTAGTTGGAAGAAGAAAAAATTTGACTCACAAACAGATTTTTTACGCTGAAAATATTTATTAGGACACTACCACCGTTTAGGCTACAACATGGGTTTCGTTTACAAAGCTATTTGTTCCGATGCCTTTCAAATGCGAGTTTTGGTAAAGATTTTTTCATTTATAACCATAACAGTTTATACGGGTGACATTTTAAAAATAGCATTAAATAACTTCTTCATGTACCTGGAAAATGACGCAGCATTAGATAATTAAAGGAAAATGTGGAGACCGAAAGTTGCTGTGAATATTTTGGTCGAAGTCCACCAGCCACAGTGGATATTAATTAAACTTCAACAAACAGTTAGTAATTTATAAATAGGGTACATGATCTATCTATCTATGTTCTGCCATTTTGGTTAGTCTTGTAACCTTTAGAACGATTCAACAAACTGACCTCGAATATAATAGCAAAACAATCTGTGGGGTCATCAGATTACAAACATGAGAACCTCAAGTTTCCTCACCAGTAAGGTGGTGTTGGTCGATAACGGCAGCGGCGCTGATATGATATTCGTATTTTAATCACAGGAATTAGCCGAGGTCGTCACTGCCATGGGCCTTGATGCCGGCGAGAAGATGGTAGCGTTTGCGAGGGATGCAGGTAGACTTGTCGGGATGCTGTTGCCTTGTATCAGGAGCTTTCCCATGAGACCGATCGGTACGCGGAATGTTGGCTAACAATTGAGGCATATCAGACAGACTGGATTTGGGTGTGTGTTGTAACTGGGGGCGTTTTTAAATTTGAAAGCCACTCTTTTTGCTTAAGTATCGACGATCCTGTTCCGGTCTTTAATACGATTCTCCAGTACAACTTGGTTCTCCCAGGTCCTTGGGTCAATCTGTGAGTTCTTGAGAGTATTTTAAGGTGCCCTTATAGCGCCACCTTTGTTACCCTTGGCGGCGAGCACCCGTAAGGACATTCTATAAAAGAGACGACCCGGTAGGCGCACGTCATCAATCAATGCGAGTTGACCGCGCTACTGCAATTGAACTTGCATCAGCCTTATGTGGATGCCAAGGATCCGGGATCGTTCAAAGTCTTCTGTTTCCCGGCTCCTGTCTCACCACCTCAGCTTCAGTATGCTCTGGAGGCAGCCAAAGCGGACGTGCTTGAGTTGACTGACCTGTCTCTCATAAACCATCCGGGTCTACACTCCATATAGCAGAGCTTTCAAGATAACAACATTGTGCATCTTGTGTTTGTTGTTGAGATGTATACCATGGGCGCTCCACGTTAAGGCCTGCAGCCGGCCGGCTGAAGCTTGGCAGGCTTTGAAGATACTGTGCTCAACTTCATCATCGATTTTGGTACCGCTTGAGGGTTTGCTGCCTACATAAGTCAACAGGTTCATTGTTTGAAATTGGCTACCTTTGAAATTGATGCGAAGGTCATTGTATTCATTGTCAGGTGATGGCTGGTTTATGACCTCCTGTTTATCCGTGTTCACGTTCAACCCGCATTTTGTTCAACCAGGGACGAAAGGATTTATGCTTCGTTGTGTCTACTCTTCCAAGCCTCCCTCGCTGCAGGCAGATTGCCACCCGATTGGAAGACCGCGTGGATTTCCCCGAACCTAACACATTTCCTGAAACATACTCCCATCCACAATTTTCGCGTCATATAACATACTACTTCCTATTTTTGAGTAACATTATTTTATAATTGTTTGTCCGATGCCCTGCAGTGTGTCGGGGAGATAACCCTTTGTCCAACGTCCCTTATATGTCAGCCTTTTTTAATTTGCCATGTCATTGACATCAATAGGGAGCTCAAAGGCTTCGCCTATATTTCCCTTAATAAAACTGAACTGAACTCCCCGTCTGTCGCAGTGTTAGGCGTACGTCCATCCCCGAAATGCAGATCGTGGAAAGACGCGTTGGGGCCTGCATGCGCCAGATATCACGATGGTGACCGACGGCCCTGTATGCATTACTGATCCCAGGGCACTCATCACATCAGGCCTTCATCAGCAGGGCATATAACGCGAGGCTGATGCGGTTCAGAGCGAGCACACAGCCCTATTTTCACTCCACCGGGCACGAATACTGCTTCTGATACTGTCCATTTATACGTGACACGCGCCATCATACCGATGTGCAGCCCACACACACACACACTGTGTGTGAATCTCTCAGGACAGCAGAATTTCTTTATCATATTCAAGGGTACATCGAAATTCGCCGCGTCGAAGACCCTAATGAGGTCAAAGAAGGTAACTTAGAGGGCGTCCGCATCTCGGCACTTCTTTTGTAGTTGGCGTGCAGCAAACTTCGTGTCAGTAGTTTCATGGCGTTGTCGGAAGCTGCCCTCGGGAAAGGGGCTTGGATCATGAGCATATAAAAATACAAAAATAAGAAAAGATGTTCTTGTCTAATATGCTAGACTTGTGAAAATTCCCATTGAACAGTTCAAAAGATACTTTGGCGAGCAGCCCTCTGCTCAAGATAAATTCTCCTCAGGACTGTACATTGATATTGCAGGTAGAGAACAAAAATTTCAGTCGTTTTCTTCTAATCGGCATCGTGGGGGGAACGGGAGGGCCACGGCAACTGCAGGACTTGTATGCAGTTTTTATGTACGCAAAGGACCTACTCGCATGACCTGGTTGTAGCCGCTTCTGACTTAGCTATATCCATATCAGATCCTTCCCGACTAATGCATGAAAGTTAAACCTTTCTTTCGCACTTAACTCCGTAGATAGTACTATAAAGGTCCTGCAGATCTTCCGAAGCGAGTGTTCGGTCATAAAGATAACGGTAATAAAGCAAACATTTTTGGGGGTTACCTTGCTGTTTCATATACACCAGACAGGTCCTCAACAAAAACTCTTCCATAACCACAGACTTGCTAACGCCAAATTGTAATTTGTGTCCATATTACGGGGGCATGTATCGAGCGGGGGTCGGATGAATACGTACAATGGTGTATTCACTGCCTAAAGTATGAGGAAAAATTTTTTCGACAGTGCAAATGATTTTCCGATCATTTGTAGCCAAAGCCAAAGGAAGATATCAAGACATTCCCACTACCCGCACCAAACTTGACAGCGTTTTCGACTTGCAGGTAGGGCGATCGCGGAGGGATAAAAAAGCGGCAGTTGAGAGGTTGACTTGAAAATACATGTAATACCCGGATAGTCATCAACGCTGGATTATTTCTCAAGGGAGTGGGCATAACGTGAGGCTTAAAAGTCGGCTCGGTAGTTTTGGGATTGAGGGCTTTCCCAAGGAGATTGTGGCGCTTTCCATTTCTGGCGTCCACGCCGCGCACATTTCTCAAGCCGCCGGACAGCAGGCATACAGCCTCTGGAGTAGCCAATCGCAGACGCCCACAAACTACTATCGACCAATCAAGCGAACACTGGTGGCCATGCACGGTACGCTTACCCCTAAAGCCCACATCACGCTAACGGACGGACGCGCCCACAGGCCCAGGACTCGCCGCGCGTCGGGGCCTCCGACAACCACTGAGTTTCTGTACAGAATACACTACTTTTACTGGTGTCGTTCACCTTTTCATCCAAAACTGACCTGGATCTGAAGAATGTAGTGCTCGAAGCACAAGCACTGCTTGGACGCAACAATATCTACGGTCATATACCAAGGGGTAAGTGGCAGTTTTTTTAGGTTGAAAAAGCTAACTGAATACTTTAAAAAATCTCATTTCTTTGGGGAATGCAATTGAGGCGTATGCTGATCGGGCAACCAGACCAGAAAGGGCCATTGCGGTAAATTTTGACGGGAAATTTCCTCATCGGTTTGAGTTCTGATCAGAGGAGCCATCGAGACAAGCTTCGTTATGGGTGTTGAGATAAAACAAACAACGTACGCCGCTTGATTTGAAAGAACCAGCCTAGTCAGACTACAGTATGTTAACGCGCTCGATTTGGTCACCGTGTATAGTAGACACCAAGAAGCGAGCTAATGAAAGAGCTTGGCGGATTGACACAAGGCCTTTTATTCCGACCGGAAAGAAGCCTGCTTCAGTCGTTATAAGAAACCCTCCGAGGGATGGATAATACAGCTGCAGGAGTATTGCCAGTAATGACGTAAGACGGTATTACATATATTTAGAAGTAGTTTATAAAAAATAGTAAAATTACTGAATGGGTACGACAGAAGCCTGAAGCAGGTCCATGGGCAAAATTTTAGATAACAGAACTTGTGGTCCATTGGGAAGCCTCCGCAGTGATCTGCAGCAAATCCTGTTCCGTGCACGCCTGCTTTGAAGTTAGCACACGCAGAATCAGCGCCGATAGGTCAGTGTGCAACTTGCGAATTGTTTCATCAAACAGCGCCTGTTCCTCAGAGCCAATCTTAAAGAGAGGGCAAACGTAGGTACTTGCGTATAACCGTGATAAATTTGTGAATTTAACATGCGGACGCGAATGTTCGCATTCGAGATGTGTGTGTGTGCATATGGGGTGTAGGGGTACTAGTTAGGGGTAGCACCACACAGATAACATTTGGTCTCGCCATTTGTCTCGTACAGGTGGTGAATGCTCCTGTGGCCGCCTCTAACTGGTACCAAACTCTCACATGTGGCTCCTCGAAGTTGGGTTCTTCCCAGCGGCCACATCCCGGGCAACCGTCTCGACCGGCGGGCTAAACCAGGTGAGGGTCTCCGGTGTTGTGTGTGCCTCCACATCCGGTATGTCTGACGCCCTAACTTCCCACCTCCCCCCTCTCAAAAAGTCCTACGGTGGGGACGACAGCAGCCCCGTAGGCGGCCCGGGCTAACTCGGGTCGTTCTCCCACTAAAACAAAACCATGACCCAAAGTGGAGTTCAGCAGCCGTTTAAGATATCCGAGCAGCCCTTTTTAGGGACAGCACTGCTTGCCTCCTCGCGGAGGAAGGGGCTAGAAAAGGTGCCCTAAACAAATGCTGGTTATCAAGTCTTCTGCAGCCGGCCGCGGCTCGAAGATCGCAAAATGCGCGGTTGTAAAACTCAAACAAACAACAATACCCCCGTCCCAATCCCCCTCGCCATACCCTCCAGGCTTCTCGGGTGAGTCCACTCACACCAGCAGCCTGGAATGTTCATTCCCTTTTAGACAATCCTAGGAGCAATCGGCCGGAACGGAGGACGGCGCGAGTCGCTCGGGAACTGGCGCGCTACAAGGTGGACATTGCTGCTTTCAGCGAGACCCGATTCTCTGAGCAGGGTCAGCTGGAGGAGGTTGGTTCTGGCTAAACATTCTTCTGGAGCCGCCGGCAAAAGGCAGAGCGACGCGACACTGGTGTTGCCTTTGCCATCCGGAACGACATCGTGAGACGTCTGCCCTGTCTACCGCAGGGTATCAATGATCGCCTGATGAGCCTCCACCTGCATCTTCGGGGAGACCAGTTCGCCACCATCA
Source organism: Schistocephalus solidus (assembly GCA_017591395.1). NCBI lineage: Eukaryota > Metazoa > Platyhelminthes > Cestoda > Diphyllobothriidea > Diphyllobothriidae > Schistocephalus > Schistocephalus solidus. The sequence goes on from WEDG01007905.1 coordinate 106,358, forward strand.
TCAGCGCCTACGCTCCCCCAAGGACGAACCCTGATGCGGCGAAGGACGAATTCTACGAGGACCTGCACGGCCTGCTGGCGACTGTGCCGAAGGCGGACAGTTTAATTATCCTTGGTGACTTCAACGCCCACGTCGGGACAGACCAGGCTGCCTGGCAGGGAGTACTGGGTCCCCAAGATCTCGGTAGCTGTAACGATAACCACCTCCTTCTTCTGCGAACCTGTGCAGAACACCGTCTCCTGCTGACACACACACACACATTCTTCCGCCTTCCGACGCGGGAGAAGGTCAAGTGGATGCACCCTCGATCGCGGCGCTGTCAACTGCTGGACTATGTTTTCGTCTGGAGGCGAGATCAACAGGACGTGCTGGTAAGCAAGGCGATCCGCGATGCCGATAGTTGGACGGATCACCGCCTCTTCATCTTCCAGATGAGGCTCCGACTTCAACCGCGACGAAGGCTCCAAAGTAAGCGACCGCCGGGTAAGTTAAATACTCTTTTGTTAAATTTGCCTGCTGACTGTTTTGATTTCAGCAACCAAATAACCAGAAACTGGAGAACCTGCATGCTCCAGATAATAACGCCACCGTGGAAACCCGATGGTGTCAACTGCAAAATGTCATCCGGTCCACCACCCTTTAAGCCCTCGGACGCGAACGCCATCAACACCGGGACTGGTTTGACGACAATGACGCCGATTTAAGCATCTTACTCGCAGAAAAGAATAGACTACACAAAGCCTACATGGACCTTCGAACTGACGCCATCAAAGCAGCCTTCTTCGGATGCCGCCACCTCATACAGCAACGGCTGCGGGAGATGAAGGACGCCTGGATGATCCGAAAAGCTGAGGAAATCCAGGGGTATTCAGACCGCAATAAAATAAAAAAACTTTTTCAAAGCCATCAAGGCCATCTTCGGCACCTGCATCAAGAGGACCGCACCGCTGTTCAGCTCTGACGGCACAGCACTGCTGACAGAGAAATCGCAAATTCTGAAGCGCTGGGCCGAGCACTTCAGAAGTGTCCTTAATTGCTCATAAGCGATCTCCGATGCTGCCATTGACCGATTCCCTCACGTGGACACGAACATTTAACTGGATCTGCCGCCTTCCCTATCAGAAACCATCCGGGTTTTGCAGCAGATTTCAGTGGTAAAGCACGGAGATCTGACGCAATCCCACCGGATGTCTACAAGCACGGCGGGCCCCGGCTAATGGCAGAACTCACAATACTCTTCCAGGAGATGGGGCGCCAAGGAAAAGTTCCTCAGGATTTCAAAGACGCGACCATCGTCCATCTCTACAAACGGAAGGGGAACCGGCAACTCTGTGATAATCACAGAGGCATCTCGTTGCTTAACATCGCCGGGAAGATCTTCACCCGTATCCTTCTCAATCGTCTGAACGGTCACCTAGAGCAGGGTCTGCTCCCGGAAAGCCAATGTGGCTTCCACCGACACCGCGGAACAACCTACATGATCTTTGCCGCCCGCCAGCTAAAAGAGAAGTACCAGGAGATGCGAACTCACCTTTACACTACCTTCGTGGATCTGACGAAAGCCTTTTGACACGGTGATTCGCGACGGACTACGGAAATTCATGAAGAAATTCGGCTGTTCTGAGCAGTTCAGGCACATGGTGCGTCAGCCTCATGACGGGAAGATGGCGCGCGTTACTGACAACGGGACAGTATCCGAAGCATTCGCAGTGACCAACGGAGTGAATCAGGGCTGCGTCCTTACCCCTACCCTCTTTAGTCTCATGTTCTCTGCCATGCTAACGGACGCCTACCATGACAAACGCCCCGGGATCCGCATCACCTACCGGATGGACGGTCGACTCCTCAACCAAAGACGGATGCACTTCCACTCGCGTGTCTCCACAGCCACCACCCATGAACTTCTCTTCGCTGACGACTGCGCAATCAATGCAACGCCAGAAGTATGGACTTCTTCGCTGCCGCCTGTAACAACTTCGGACAGCGCATAACACTGAGAAAACGGTTTCGATGCATCAGCCGCCACCCAATACCACCTACTCCGCAGCTCACATCAATGTCAATGGCGCCCAACTGAAGTCTGTGGATACCTTCACGTACCTGGGCAGCAATCTCTGCCGCAGCCCCAAAGTCGATGATGAGATCACCAAAGCCAGCCAAGCCTTTGGATGCATGCAGAACGTAGTCTGGAATCGACACGGTCTCCACCTCCGCACCAAACTCCAGATTTACAAAGCTATCATATTGCCGACGCTGCTGTATGTAGCGGAGACTTGGACGATCTACCAAAAGCAGGCGCGGAAGCTCAACCACTTCCACCTCAGCTGTCTCCGCAGAATACTAAAGTTGAGTTGGTAAGACAGGATCCCGGACATGGAAGTGCTGGAACGAATATGCCTTCTCAGCATTTACGCTCAGCTGAAACAACATAAACTGTGCTGGAGCGGCCACCTTGTGAGGATGGACGATGAACGATTACCCAAACGACTCTTCTATGGATATGTCGTCACAGGTTTTCGTTGACAAGGAGGTCAAGTACGACGCTACAAGGACTTTCTGAAGACCTTCCTGAAGCAACTGCAGATCAGCCAGGCGATCCTGGAGGACTTTGCCCGGAACCGACCGGCCTGGAGGAGAACAGTGAAGACAGGGGCAGCAATCTACGAAGCCAACCAGATCACCGCCGCCAAGACCAAAAGAGCGGCACGAAAGTCACCAGCGCCCTGGACCAACACCTCCAAGGCCCAAGCCCTTCCAACATGCCCGCGCTGTCAACGCACCTTCCGCGCGCGAATTGGCCTGGTCGGACGTCTTTGGACGCAATGCACCAACAGTCCGAATATTCAAACTTCTACGTCAAATTCTGCCAACCCTCCTTTAGACTGCCCCACCCTCACTCCTGGCATCAATTCCATTACTCCCACCATCATAAAGACCACATCCCAATACTCATCGCCTGTTACCCCCACCACCACCTTCGCCGCCGTCACCAACACAACCACCACCACCACCACCAGCAATGGGGACTCTATCCTAAGCTGTTCTCAATGTGATCGCATATTCACCTCACGCATTGGCCTAGCCGGTCACTTGCGAATCTATCGTACAGAGACTGGTGAACCTGTGCCTGGAGCACCACCACACAGCCGATATCACCGCCTCCACTGCCCTCACTGTCCTCACGAATTCACTCATGGCATGGGCCCATTCGGTCACATGCGCATCCACGAAAGCAGAATCCACTGCGATGCCAGGTCATTTGGGCACCCGTCAACACTTCCCATATTCCATCCATGAGCTCGACTACCAGTACTCGCAGCAGGGCCCCCGCAGACTTAGCACCTCCCGACCTATCTTGTCCCCATTGTCAAAGCACATGCACATCACGCATCGGCCCGGTCGGTCACTTGCAAAATCATCGCATAGGGACCGGCGAACCAGTGCCAGGAGCATCAGCATACACCAGCCGCACCCAACTCAACTGTCCGCACTGCCCACGCACATTCACACACCGCATGGGCCTATAAGGTCACACGCGTCTCCATAAAAACCTGCGGTAGAACACCACCAGCTATAACACAACACTACATCTCTCCTCATCCGCCTCTGCACTTCACATAATCACACGCAACACCACAGAAACATGCTCTCAGTCTGCATAGCTGACTAAAAGGCAAGTATGATCCTCGGCTCTTTCTCCATGTGACTCCTCTGTTGCATGTGTGATCTGAGCTAGAGAATATCACGGGGCGATAAGCACCGTGGGTTAGAAGGTTGCAAACTGACAATTACAGTCAGACCTCGCAGTCAGTCCAATGTGTGTTAAGTGGAGTGGCTGACTGGTTGTCTGAGAGTCAGGCTGCAATGGCTCGTTCCTAACGTGACCTCTGGCTATCTCACACATGTAAGATGTAAGCCGTTCAAACCTCTGTTGTGTGAAATCCTGGTGCTTGTGTTTGGGGGCCAGGTCATTTACGTAGTACGGGTAGACGAGGTCACCAGCAGCTGCACCCACTTCCGTATCAGACAACTGACCGGCTCGGACGGTGGTCTGATTTTCGAGGTGGGGGAGAGAGTGAGGTCGACAGCTCAGCGCATTTTTCTCACTATAAACAAGCTGACGCGCTTGAAACTATCATGGTGCGCTAAAAGCCGTGGCTTGGAAGGTTGCCAACTGACGGTATAACTAGGACCACGTGGTCAGCCCAATGTGTGTTTTGTGTGGAGTGGCTGAATGGCGGACTGAGAGCCAGGGTGCAATGGCTTCTTCTTAATATGGCCTTTATGTCACTCCCACGCCGTGGGCTCCAAGCCAGGTGTGGTGGCACGCCCAGGGGCGGCTCCGGCCGCGCCAGCCACCTGCGCCCTCTCCCATCTTTGGTCTTCTTTACTCTGTCTTGACACCGGTCTCAGTTGGGGGAGGAGGAGAGAGTGCGGTAGCTGCAGCACAAGGCTACTATCACTTAAAACTAACCCACGCACAAATCACCGTCCCCGCACCACCCTTCTGTGGAGCATACGGCGGATATCGTCGGACTACGACGTCGAACTGTCGTCGTGTGTGTGTGTGTGTATAAGTAGAGAAGCGTTATTCGGGTTGCGCTCCCATAACAAATGCCGAACATGGAGGTGTGGTGGCACACCTAGGGGCGGCTAGGACTTAGGGGACCCAGCCGCGCCAGCCACCTGCGTCCTCTCCCACCTCCGGTCTTCTTGACTCTGTCTTGACACCGGGCTCAGGTGGGGGAGGAGGAGAGAGTGCGGTAGATGCAGCGCAAGTCTACTATCACTTTAAACTAAATCACGCGCAAGTCACCGTCCCTGCTCCACTTTCCCATGGAGCATACGGTGGACATCGTCGGACTACGACGGTCGAACTGTCGTATAAGTAGAGAAGAAAATGGTTGTTCGCTCGCCGGATTCATGGTTTTATTCGTCTGAGCTTTCTAAATCTTACTGGAGTCAACCGTCAGAGATAAAAACGGCAACAAAAACAAGCAATAGTTATAGGGGGTGGGGGCAAATAAAAAACCAATAACGCCAGTCCGAGGTGACTGTTCAGGGCTCTGTATGCCGGCGCCAGATCGATAAATCGATTGACTGAGTTCTCGTCGGAGGCCCAGGTTTCAAATAATTTCCGGTCTCCCTTGCTTCTGGCGTGGGCGATTATCTTTGTGGCTGCGATGTTAAACTCATGACCCGCCTGCTTATGGTCGTGTATGTGCGAACCAAGCATGTCTCTAGTCTGGCCTGTGTAGTTACGAGGACAATTTAAGCATGGAATGCAATATTCTACACCCGACTGCTCACTAGGATTTCATCGGTCCTTAATTTTGAGGACACTGCTGCACATGGTAGCCTTGGGCCTGTGTGGAATTCCGACACCTACTCCCGCAGCAATGCGCTCGGTCGCCTCTGAAACGTCCTTGATGTATGGCATAGCATGCCATACCATGGGGACCCTGCGCAGTCACCCTCAGACTGGCGTCACTGGTGTTCGATTGGCTCCTACCCCCTATAACTCTTGCTTGTTTTTTTGTTGCCACTTTTATCTCTGACGATGGACAGCAGTAAGAACTCGAAAGCTCCGATGAATAAAGGCATGATTCCGGCAAGCTTATAGCCTTGTTCTCAACTGACTTACCATACTGTCCTGAAATAAATATCCGTATCCGAGAGCCTAGCAAGTAGTTCAGAAGGCACATGTCAATGGTTGACCAGGTATCCATCGTGTTCCGGAGAATAACTCTGCACGGGCAAAGTCAGAACACATAGAACCAGTTTCGCTAATAACTGAGGCACGACCAAGTGCCTGTCGGTGTGCTCCTTTAACCCCAGCATACCAACATAATGCGACCTACCAGGCCTACACGGAGTGCCCCCTAAATTGTCTACCCTACAACCCTTCTAGGATAACGCCATCCTACACATCTAAAAACACAAGGGCAGCCGTCAGCTCCAAGACACCCATGGAAAAACCTCGCTATTCAACACTGCCGGGGAGAACTTCGCCAGCACCCTCCTCAATCGTCTCAACAGAAGCCTGGAACAAGGATTCCTCGCGGAAAGTAAATGCGGATTTCGACGACACCGCAGAACAATGGATAGGATTTTCTCCGACTGTCGGCCAGAGAATGTGGACAAGCCTCTATACTACTTTCGTAGACCTGATAAAGGCCGCCGGGACAGTGAATCGTGATTGAACCATGGAAAACCATGGAGAAATTCGGATTTCATTTACGATTCACTCAGATGATATGCCAGCTTTACGAAAAGATGTCGCGCGTGAAGGACAATCAGAGAGTCTCAGAAGCATTCGCCGTGCCTGACGGAGTGAAATAGGGCTGCGTACTCGCTCGCACCTTCTTCGATCTCGTGTTGTCTGCCGTGCTGATGGACGCCTAACGTGATGAGCACGCGGGCGTCAGCGCTGTCTACAGGGCCGACGGCCAGCTTCTCGATATTCGAAGCATGCAGGCCCCAACGCGTCTTTCCACGGCCTACACTTCGCGGATGACCGTGCGTCTAACACCACGACAGAAGGGGATATGCAACGAAGCATAAATCTTTTTGCCCCCGGCTGAACGAAATTCGGGTTGAACATCAACACGGATAGACCGGTGGTCATGAACCAGCTGTCGCCGCACACCGAATATAACAATCCTCAAATCAATGTCAACGGCATCCAACTGAAAACAGTAGACCTATTTACTTGTATGGGCACCACAATCTAGGTGCCAAAACCTATAATGAGGTTGGGCACAGGATCTTCAAAGCCAGCCAGACCTCCGCCGGCGGGCTGCAGGTCTTAATGCGTAATGGCCATGGCCTCCATCTCGACATTAAACTCAAGATGTAAGAAATAAGGCCTTTTTTCTCAAGTTATCAACCCGGAGCTCTCAACTTTGCCATTTAAACACAAGATGAACAAGGGTGTCAACTGGAAGACACTACTATATGGAGTGGAGATGTGGATGGTTCACGAAAGACAGACCAGGCAACTCAACCACTACCACTTTGGCTGCCTCCGGGAAGTACTGAAGCAGAGGTGGCAAGACAGGATCCCGGACACAGAAGACCTTGCACGACCTGGAATCCTCAGCATGCACGTCATGCTGAGGCAAATCCAGCTGCGATGGAGCAGCCATCTGGCGAGGATGGGTGACTAGGGCCTACCCAAGGAACGCGTCTAAGACGGCTTCTCTGTCAACGCTCGCTGACAAAAAGGAAAAAAGCCTTTGCAAGTCAACCCGGCAGCATGGACCGACCTCATTCAGGATGTACCTATCTAGAAAGGAGCAGGCAAGACCGCAGCAACAATCTACTAAGCTAACTGGATCGCTGCTGCCAAAGCCAAAAGATCTGCCCTCTCCCTCCTTATACCAGCGCCACCACCGCCCATATGGCCATCGCACATGCACCTCGCACATCTGGTCTGCTCAGTCACTTGAGAATGCATCGCATGGAAGCTGGTGAACCGCTGAGGGGCACCAACACACACCATTTGGACCACCCTCACCACATGCACCTACTCGGCGGCACTCCGTCTCCACAAAATCTGCGGTAAAACACCACCAGCCAAACCCCATCACCACATATCTTCTCATTGCCAGTTAGACTGTTGACTCCGAGGAGAAAGATGGTGCAGGGATTAGTTTTAAGTGATAGTAGACTTGCGCTGCAGCTACCGCATGCTTTCTTGCCTAAAATTCTAAACCCATAAAGTCATCGTTCTCTGCCGAAAAACAGCAGCAGCATAGCAAGCGAGGATGGTAACAACGGATGCTCACTTTGTCAAATATGGTAACCGGGAGGCAGGTGATGACAGCACGAGAAATGTCGGTCAGAGTGATCAGACTTGTTTCCCGTTGGGGTCTCCACATCTCTTGCAAGAAGTTGGCAGTATCTCTTGGACTGGCGATAAGTTGGCCAAAGTGGTAGCGGAAGACTTGTACCTCAGTGTTCTACCAAGTAAATGCATAGAAATGGGAGGGGGGAAGATTAGACAGTTATAGCACTGGAGGGGGGGTGGTGTTTGAGTGATGCTTGCTTCATGGTAGTTACAGTGAGTGACCAATCTCATGCAAAGTTAACCAAGATTCCGAAATTCGTTTCCGATTAGGTATCATTATTTAAGTGGGGTTTTAGTATTGGCTAGCGCAAAGCCTAAGCCGAAGATATTACGGACACAGCAGGATGCCAGCCTTCGAATGCATTACTTTTCGGTCACGTGCAAGAAACCGTAATTTTTATAACATCACTACTTAAGTAGCATACAATTTTATATTTATTTTCGCTAGTCTATTAAATTTGAATAGTTTCTAGAAAACTTAAACAACAGTATTCGTTCTTGAAGTCATTTTGTGAAAAAATTACCTCTTCTTTATATTTTATGCTCAAAGTAAGGATATATTTATGTTTTAAAAAAAGTTTTACAGTTCCAGAATATTTTTGAACCCGATCTACCGTAGCGTTTACGTTTAGCGTTTGCGGTCTACAAACTGCATGTTTTCCGGGTCAGCAAAACCCTACATTTCTCTATTTCTTTAAGAAGGTAGCATATAGTTTTCATAAAAGTTTTAAATGGATGTACACTGCAGTACATAATAAATTAGGGGTATAACTAAACCTACGGATACAAAGCTAGTCGAATAAACATAGTACGACCTTAAAAATTTCACAATTAGAAAGTTTTTAAAACTAAAAGGTAGCCTTTCCACGAGAATATTAGTTAAAGAAGAGGTAGGTATCTGTTATATAGGTAAAATAAATAATATTTATATGCATGCTTCCTATAAATCATAGTTGCATTTAGAAGAGCAGTGAAATGTAAATAAAAATGCATACTACTTAAGTAGGGCTTTTTAAAAAAGTAAGGTTTTTCAGGCAACAGAAACGGAGGACTTTCAAAAGCCGGCATCCTGTCATGTCCGCCAGATCCTTGCATTAGAATGTACAGTAGTTAATACTACAACCCCACTTTAATAATGTATCGTACTCATAAAACTAATTTAAGAATTCTGGTTAACCTTGCATGAGATCGGTCACCCACTGTACATGATCAGGGAGCTGACGGGCCGAGGTTAACACACGCGATTGACTTGCTCTCAACGAAAACCACTACTTACAATATGCCGTTGTCAATTACTTGTATGCTTCTATGCATCGAAAGAGAGAGAAAAAAGGGTCTTCTGGTGGAAAACACATCTCGAAATCGCGTGTTTGGAGAGGGGAAATAGTTCAGTCCACAAGAAGGCTACGTGCTTTGTAAGAATTTGGCTTAAATGAAGTCACGCATTCGTAGGTTTGTGAGCATGCTGAAGGTGCTCAAGAAGTATTATGATAATTAGCCAGTGTCAGCATAAAAACATGGTAACGAAATATCGCGCAGAGCGGGTCCCATTCTTACTCCCATCAAGGGTCCGATTAAAAGTGGATCAGGTCAGCTAGGTATGATATCGCTCAAATTGATCGGCGTGAGGTAAAGCCACCAGATCTCGCAATCTACACATGTTTTGGGGAACAAACTATTGTGCGACCTACTAACTCGGCAACGAATGCTAACCCTAACGAACAAACGGATAGGATGAGGTCGGCACTCTCCTCTGCTTCATTTAGCCCCATCCATAAACATCGATCCCGTATTAATCGCTGACCTATCCTTTGTACCCTGAGTTGGGTCACATATTACGTGCTTACCGAAAAATGGCTGGGAGAGTTCTCAAAAAAGGCCAACGTGTCAAGAAACCTGATTTGACTTGAGAGTACATTGTTTGACCACCAGTATTGCAATGCTATAGACGTAGTCTGTTCTAAATAAAAACACAGCTACACAGTCCTAAGCATATTTTACGATCTTCCGTTCATCCTATTTCTTGGCAGGAGTCGAAGTGATCCTTGACCTACAATTTTGAGAATAGTTGTCTGTTATTCCCTCGCAGACTTCTCTACTCTTCACACTTCCCAATCTCTCCTAATCGCGTCGGAATGTGACATTTCTAGTCACTACATCTTGCACCTACGTAGGTATCGGCTAAAAACGATTTAAATGATAAGACAACCTTTTCTAAATCGGTTGAGATAAGCGTTAAGGGAATCAGACGAGGTAGTTCTGTCGTGGAAAAGATGCAAAGGGCGTGGTTCGAACCCCGGTCTGCGACAACCTGGGGTGACCCTTCGATGGCAGAAGACCATCAGAATCGAGAGTTTTCTGGACTATTGGAGATTTTCAAATTCTCTAGATCGGAGTTGAGTGGATTACGCACGGTCTCAAGAAACTTACTGGCGATTCTGGTGAGAAGGCAGTATTGAATGTGGCGATGAGGTCTACCCAGTCACAGGAGGGTTTCGCATCCAGGAGGAAGAACAGAACCTATAAGTCCAAAGAAAGTAACAGGGTGCATTTATGTTTAACTTGGCAAAAGCGATATCCTATTTTAGGAACAATTCTGAAGTATGATGGGGACAAAATAAAGTACAATTACCTGATTATGAAGTCACATATTCAATACAATGCGGTTGGCTACCTACAATGCTAAGGCCAGAAACGAGCATGCAGTCTCTGAGATTGGTTCAGGGAGAGCGTTAGAGCCTCGGGTGAGGCACCACCTCGGGTTAGGTATGACTGGCTGATGACGGCTAATGAGCCAGAAATGACCCCTCCAATCTCCTTTGCCTTTGCCGGCAATGTTCATTCGTCGGGGAGATTCGGTCGAGGTAAGAAGGTCGAAAACTTGAATGCTCCCAAATCAGAAGGCAGACAGGCCGTTAGGTAGACAGAGTTTTACTGAGGTGGTGAAGGATGCACACAACTCAGCAAGTAGAAGCAATCAACTTTCTACCTAGGCAAGTCGTGCCGCCAGCCATGTCAACCGTTTTTACTGTTCATCCAAACGCGTAGTGTGGGCGGCTGCGATGGAGAGAAATATCGATCGGCGTCACGGCATCACAAGCCGGAAATCGATTCACGTGCGTGGGTGGAAGTTGTCAAGCCTAAGTACGCAAGGCTTGACAGGCGAAGGCAACATGAGTCAGCGGCGGTGCAATCAAATTTGTTGATCTTGAAATAGCTTTGGAAATCGTGAAACCATACAGACTTTAGCAAATTGTGATTAAATTCGGATGTACAGACAAGCAAACACAAATGATCACCCAATTGCACTACGGCCTGATGGCGGGCTGACAGGACATGCGACAGCCGTTTGTCACCGCAAAGGTCAATTCCTCAGGTGATAAACCCTCTTCAACTACGAGCAGGCAATGCTGGCTCACCTACCCATGAAGCGCCTGTGGCTACGACGTGAGGAGCAATAACTTAGGCGACCGATGCAGTAGATCCAATGCCAGTCTACTCTCACTTAAATCTAGCGAAAGTCACCGTCCCTGCATCACGCTGCTGTAGAGCATACTGTGGATATCGTCGAAATAGACGGTCGTTTGACTAGCCCGATCTGCCTAAGGCCTATTCCAATTACCACCAAACATCACCGGTCTGGTCGAACATCTGTGAATTCCTCGTAATCGGTTTAGCTCAAACTTGATGCCGGTGTGAAGGAGGAAGGAGAGAAACAGGTCTTCCAAACTTGAATCTAGGGTTTAGTTTCCGCATTATAAGCTACCAAACGCACCTTTGAAGTACTGCATGTCAACAACCGTGGCTTCGAAGGTTGGAAATTAATTGGATAACCCGGTCCGACTCAGGTGAGTGGACCTGCTCGTGACTGCTCCTTTACGACTCATTCATGTTACATCCCCATTGCAGACTTTTTCCCCTGCGGTTGCGTAAAGAAAGCTTCAGTCTCGTCTGCCACTGAACCAAGTTTAGATCCAGCCAACCTGATTGCATGGATGAGAAAGATGCGTCGGAAGTCAGATTCGCTACAACCAGATTCATGCTCTGTGGCATAGTGATGCTTATCGTTGCTTGCGGCGAACAAACTTATTAGTACATATCGGTGACTAGAGGCTATTTTGAAAAATATTGGTAGACATCGCAAGCAGACTAGCGAACCAGCGTCAGGATCAGCAATATAACCCGACACATCCGCCTAACCTGCCCAGACTGGCCACGCACATTCAGTTGGCGCATAGGCCTACTAAATCGCAGCCGCATCCATGAAAACCTGCGGCAAAGCAGTGCTGGTCAATCCATATCACCACACATCTCCACACCAGCACGTACTGAACACGCGAATCTGTCCCAAATCACCCACCGCAAGCACGAAACAATCTGACGCGCTTTTAAACTATCACGGTGAGCTAAAGGCAAGGCTTGAAGGCCTGCAAACTGACAAGGCAACTTCGACCTCACAGTCAGCCCGGTGTGTGTTTGAGTGCAGTGGCCGACTGGTGGGCTGTGGTAGGCTGCAATGGCGCCTTCTTAATGCGGCCTCTATGACACTTTAACACATGTGACATCCGAGCCGCCCCACTTTCTCGTTGTGTGAAATTATATTCCTTCCTGCGCGGGTGTGGTGGTATGCCTAGACGCGGGTTCACCCCGTGCTAGCCATCTCTGATCGAGCTCACCCCCGGTCTTTTTTTAATCTGTCAAGACACGGGGCCCAGGTGGCTGAGGTGGAGAGGGTGAGGTAGATGCAGTGCAAGTCTATTATCACTCGAAAGTAATTCACGTGTAATTTGCCGTCCCTGCTACTGTTGTTGCTGCTGTCGCTGATGATGACGATGATGTGCAGGAGGAGGAGGGGTAGTGATGACGATACTAATAAACTACCTACCGCTTTATTAGCTTCTATGTGGTAACGCTCGAGAAGGTCCGCCATGCGACTATTTTTCTTGCGAACGTCCTTGGCCATTAGGGCTACATTGGTGGCAAGCTCCTGCAAGCGGGAGGCGATGGACCGAGCTGGTTGGCTAGATTGCATCAGGTTCAGTAAGCAGCCCGACTGCGCAGCCACACACCAGTAGAGTATGCACGCTGGCAGTTGTCCCTGTTTCCGCATGATGCGAATGACTGGGCAGGAAGAAAGACATCTTTAGGGTAAGTACGCAAATACCTGACGTTTTTAGCATCACAGAAGTTATCAACTGAGGTGGGGATATGCAAGTCACGTGACAGTGGTGCTCACTGATCTATCCTGATTGCAGGACCAGAAGGGGAATTTTTCCTGTCTTGGAGCCGAGCTCGGCTGCCGTTATTTGCTTGTTCGTGTGGTATATGGGGAGCACATTCCAAAATTAATACATTCATATACACACACTAACTGCTGGTCCAAGCTTTTCTCACCACTGATTGCGAACCCTCTAAAAGAAGCATCTCGTGGCAGTTTTACAAAATGATTTCGTTGACATTTTAGACAATTTTCACTTTTAAAAAAATCAAAATTTAAGACATGAAATCGGCCAGTTTTGTAATTCGAGGGTTTTTATTGCTGTGTTCCAAGACATGCAATACACCGCGGTGTGTTGCCCTTCGATTGAGTTCGATTCGCCAGTTGTGAGCGACATGCTGGAATCTTTGTCGTATGAGCGAAAACGGGAAGCCTCGTGTTCATTTCAGTAAGGCAACGAGTGAATACACTGAAGTTGGGTAAGCGTCACTTAATAAGGAAAAATTGTGAAGCTAATTCAACAGGGAAAGTTAGATACAGCGATTTCACGGTGGGGTTACCGCAGCGAAGAAGCTGAGAGTGACGTAGTGATAGCAGAGCGATCACATGTGGGGCCCCGAGTGGATAAGGATAATAATGTGGATGTGTAGATTGTTAATGTGCGTTGCAAACAGAAAGGATATAACCGCATTTCAGGTTTTTGGAAGTCCTACCAACAAAGAGAAGAGACAGTCTTACGAAATGTTTAGGACGCTAAGCGCCAATTCGAACAGCAATCAAGAACACATCTGAAAGGGGCATTTTGTGCTATCTAGCAAACCCGACTCAGATCAACAGACAAGTCGGTATTTCTTACGACATAATTGTTAATCCATGATCAAGTCAGATCAGTTTTTGTCCTTGGCAGACTTTTCGGCGGCTTATTTTTTGACAGTTCACAAACAGAGCGCACAAGAGGGGGGGGGGAGAGAAACTCACTCTGTGAGGCAACATCGGTGAATCCCTGTCGGAGAGAAAAGATTAGGAGGGACTCCCAGAGAAATCGGTCGCAACTTTCTGAAAGTATTTTGTGTGAGAGCACCTAAGGTAGTAATTACCATATTCCGCTTCGCTGACACATTCTTTACGAGCCGCTGAGTCTCCTCCAGGCTTTCTTCTGTTGTCCGCCTACGAAATGGCAAAATTTGACATGGATAAGCAAACTAATACTCGGGTGCATGGCATCAAGGCAGAAAAAGGTATTGTAAAAAAATCTTGAGCCAAAAAAATAGGAGAAATTACTTGGATGGCATTTGGATGCCAAAAATGGATACCATTTATATTGAAAAAGTTAACGGAAGATGTGAACAGGTACCTTGCTGTAAAAGCCACTCGTTTTGGTCCCAGAAACAACTTATGATTCAACAATGCAGTTTCCTAAGTGTTAACTTCTGGTGGCAGGCTTCCACCCAACCAGTGCTTACTGCAAACTACGAAGTTTAACATTATTCTGGCAAGAGATAACCGAGACAGGCCTCGATAACAGAAGAAAGTCACCAAGCGTAGTTAGAAACAAAGGCACCGATAACTTGGACCGCTAAGGTTATGCACGTATTTATCGTATAGATTAAACTGAAGGTCATGTGGAGGGCTTTTTCGAGGTGCTTCTAATATCACTCACATAGCGAAGAAGACAACTAACTGGATGTCCATGCAGCAGTTCCCAACTCATTCAACTGGAAAGCATACGAGTGCAAAGGTCTTGTCGTCTTACATACTGACATCGTAGAGATGCACAGTTGTATCCTTGAAATACTCGTGGCTCAACCTGACACAAGTATGACACCGAGGAAAAGGGACGAGTATAGTGCGCATAATATATTTGCCATCGAATAAAAATTAGACAAGGACCTTGAGAAAGAAGAGGCCTATAAACTTACGCAAACAAATTGACTGCGACACGTATCCTTTGAGGTTTAATCAGACCAAGTTCGTATGAAAGGGCCACCGAGTAGGCAGACGCAGGACTTAAGGCCAGCCGATCGCTATTGGTTGGGTTTTACAACATATCCTAGATCAAAATTAATTCAGTCGAGCCGCCACCTTTCAAATGCAGTACCATGCTTTATAAATAATTCGGAATCATCAAAAAATAACAATTCCAAAAAGAGACCCTAATGGATTCTAGACAGTATAATCTAGTTTGTCCGCAAAGGCGGCCAAGTGTCCGAGATGGCCCCTCAAGCCTGCATTGTTAGCCGACGCTGACCAAATAACATCCATTTGATAGATTATATGTTCAGGCGGCGTAATAGGCAATAAGCAGGCGATTACAATCGTGACAACTCGATTCTCCAGCATGTATACCAATGCAAAACAGTCTTAGAACTACATCTGCAGAATAAAGGCAACTTTTCAAGCTCGCGAACCTATGCATAGTAGGTGCAATAAGACACCTTGACAACCGCAGACGTAGTAGACTTGGCTATTGATGATTATATTTCAGGAATGACCATCAATGTTCCAGTGTCAGATAAGGTTAATTTCGATAAGTCAGTTTAAAGTTAAAGTCTATCTCGTACAATCTATCGACAAATACGCCAGATAGTGTTGTTACGAGCTCCAGGATTAATAGTCAGCTATATAAACCGATTTCTGAAAGTTTACTGTAGACCACAAGCGATAGCTGCCGAGGATGTACAATTACTTAACTGTTCATCTTCGTGTAGCCAGGAAGTCATAATTACTGGTGACTTCAACGACTTATTTTAGCACTAGAAGACTTCATTAATGGCCAGTAGTGAGAACATCCGTGATATCAAACTGCTAACAGTTTCTCATGAAAACTATAAGAATCGCACAGCAAGTGCAAAATCATTCTCCATCCTGATCCGACGTAACGCTTTTGCCAAGTAACCTGTAGGTAGTCTTTATTGTCACGGAGTCCTACAGTCGGTATAAATGACGGCCGTTATATCATTTGGTATTGAGATTGCCTACAATAGAAATCCTCATTGTAAGTACACAAAACTGTAGCAAGAAATGAACATCACTCCCGATTCCTGACCTCACTAGCCGCCAAGGTCACTCACGTATTATGCGGAAGATATAACGGCACATTACCGAAAATATCTCTAGCAGCAACGTCAAAGAAGAAAGTCACCAAGCAACTTTTGCGGGTACACGAGGATGAGAAATTGAGTCTGAACTCCAATAAGGTAGGGCCAAATCAGATGAGTGAATATACTAATCAATTTGTTCAGGACTGAACCAAGAAGGTACTATGCCCACATGCGTAGGCATTGAACGAATTGGCACATAATTGTGCTCAGAACCAGCAGTGGCACCTACAAAGAGGAAAACGACGATACCACTTCCGCATTCTTCGTGCAAATTACTCAGATGTTCCATTTGGAAAACCGGACACGAACAATTCACTTCGATTAATATGGCAGTTTTAATTGGAAAACCTGATAATTGAGCTAAATGTTTGGAAATAATATCAACATTTTATGACAGGAGCAAGGCCACGCTTCCATCCAGGATGGGCACATCGAAGTTTCTGGGAAGACTGACAGATGGGACCTACTTGCGAATCCATGGAAATCCCAGCTGCTGAGAATCAACCAGAAGTTTAGTTTAAAAATTCGATTGATGAAAGAATCTAGCGGTTAAATCACCAAAAAAAAACAGATCACTCGCGAGCCTAGACCGCGGAAACGAGGCCCTCAAGCTGTTGTCTAGGGTTGAAAGCAGTTTTTCCGAGTGTTAATTTCACCACCTCGCCAGGCAAAACCTGATGATGCCGTGTTATGTGATTAGTACGCGAAACCTGTTGCTCAACGGCGCAGCCTTCGGACAGCGTACGTTTTTTATATCCAACCCTGCACGACTCCTTACAACTCACGCTCGGAAATGTTGTTAAGAGGGGACTTCGCGCGTGCATTATTCCATCATAAAATAAATTGCAGACAGATTTTTTGAAACTAAATCATCAGCCAAACACTTAATTGACGCAATCGTATTGACACATTGATATGAAAATTAAAATCTAGTCAGCTGGCTCTCACAAAAAGTAACAAAACCTGCATTTAGTGGCAGTAACATAGTTTTATAATCCGCAACATTCCAACCCAACACTACCGCACTAAGTGAGCTCTCCAATTGCCTAATTTTCGTTACCTCGCCGATTGTGTAGTACGTATTCAGATTTACAACGACGCCCTTTTAAGGGCCAATACGGCTAATTAGCCGTATTTCCTTTCTTTCTGCATCATACCAAACGCCAACAGTAAGGTGGTTCAATAAAAATAATGCGAAACCGGAAAACAATTTATTCATTACACACAAGCCCTATAAATTGGGAAGGTGGAGCAGAAGACTATCACGGGCCGCTTTCCTTCACCTTCGCTACAGACATACCACTCCATTTTCACCAAAATGTAATGCAAACGCCATGTAACTACAGAACCAATAAAGTTCCTCGCACTCCCGACGGCTCGCTGCGTTACCACCGGATGGCGTACACGCACGAATTTCCCTCACAACTTGCAGGATGAAAATTATATTTGATAATGGCTGCTCTGAAGAATGACCAACTGTGACTAGTCAAAGTGATGAGTTAAAACACAATATAATGCTTACTATTATTTAGTTTTCTTATAAATCTATTGAATATTCTACAATACTTAATACACTCATGTAAAATAATATTAATATAACCAAATAATAAGGATATAGGTGACGCAGTTCTGCTCGATCTTCTTTCCAAATCATCTCACCAACCAATAACAACGTTGGTTTACAAACTTTTGACGTTCTTGGCGGGTGAGTATTAATAAATATGGCTGATAACTACCCGTGGAGCAAAGTTGATGCTCTAGCTTCGGTGTTCTTTTCTCTGCTAATTTTATGTCAAATCGAAACGCTCGTACTCCAGCTATTGTGCAGTAGTAAGCTTAGTATACAGAGTAGCATTAGTGAACTTCCATCTTTTTTTGGCTTATTACCTCATATTTAATTAAGTGTTCCTCCTTGTTCTATTCCGTTTCGTTGCCAACGGAGAAAACATGTTTCACGCACTGTAGGGCGTACAACCTGACCGACAAACTTCTGAAGGCGCTGCGCAAACTGCGACTGTCACCGTCGCCAACGGGGTAGAAACAGATGCTGACAAAGGTGAGGCCGATTCATTAGTTTTCAGTTTCTTCCAATGTGTCATAGGTCCGCAGTTTTATTATTCATCATGCCTATACAGCCGTTCCTCTCTATCGTCTAAAGTAGCAGTAAACCAGTTTAAATGGTCTGACAAATGTGATTGTGGCTTTCAGCGTTAAATTATATCTTGTGTGCTAATCCGGTCTCTTTTCTTCTCGAACTTAGCAAAGTTTCGAACGAATTTGTCTTTGATAGAGATGTTGATGATACGGCTATAGGCACTCACCTTTCAGCAGCACCGTGGTTGTATCAAACGTGTTATCCGGTACCGTGGCCGTACACTCATAGGCGGAGCATCGCTTCTAAGTCACCCAAAAGGAGATGCTAGCACTTAATTCTTTATTCAAGGAGTGCCAAACCTACATTCAGTGCCTGCGGTTTATTGTACGCACTAAACACATCTCCTTAACTCGAAATTGGAACGTTAAGAGTCCCAAAGTTCAGGGGGCTCTCTGGCGGGAGAACCTTGACGCATTCGATTGGAGATGTGAATTCTGAGCAGACCGATAACACGGAAATGGGGACGTGATTTTTTTTTGTTCTTGCTCTACTGAGGTTCTTAAAGATTATCTTCTTTTACTGTTCGCGGCCCAAATTTGCGTATGGATACCAAACTTTTTATAAGTTTCAGGTCGGTCATTGTCACCTGCTTAGGTATTGATTTGTTTTTTACCGAGTTGAACCTTGTGGATTACAGCGATTGCGATATCAATGGTGGCTGGTAAAATATAAGAGGACAATGTCAGAAAATTTCTTGAGGCACACAATTTCACATCCTTCGTTGATTTAGAAGGACCAATCAAACGTTTTAGACATTGCTAGGTATATGTCACTTAGGGCTCAAATTTATAAAACGGGTAACAATTCCAACCCAGTGAATTCCAACAAATTTCAAGCGGACAGCCATAAAAAAGAGATTATTATTTTCTAAAGCCGCCAATAAACGGGTGGTCTTTCGAGATTCACACTCACCACAAAACCCTCCTGTGGTTGCTTGGGGACAAACAAGGGATACAATATATGTCTTCGCCAATAATACAATCATTGGCATTCACAAGTTCCGTTTATACATCTTCACTGAAATATGTTAAGTCTATTGCAAACGTAGTGGCTGAAACTTTGAGTAGGCTTTCCATAGCAAAGGTTGGCATTAACTGAGCACCCGCTTTTGAGTCCATGAATCTTTTGTGGAAGTTTGTCAACCCATCCGAAACCTATCAACGAATTACACAGTACGCATTTTCAGCTCCTTTCTGTAGAAGTATAAAAAGATTCTCTTATAGGGCTGTTCGCCCTCTGCCTCACCTAAATACCAGACATTCTAAAGATATCAGAACTAATTGGGTCTACAAAAGAGGTGCGTACTATGGAGCAATCATGTATGTGCCACCTCAAAACCAACAGTCTATCCTCAAAGGCCTGCATAATGCTAATCCTGGTACGGTTACAAAGAAAACTCTCACCGCAGCTATGATTTGTGGCCCAAAAATGAGGCAAAGATAAAAAATAGTTTAAGCGTGTCATGTATGTCAAAAACGCAGAAAATATTAAAGAAGGTGCCTTTGAAGCCTTTGGCCTGACCTGACTTGCCACGGAAGAGAGCATACAGAGACAGTTTTTGACCATTTGACGGCAATAATGTCTTTGTGGTGGTTGGCGCCCAAACAACATTGATTGAAACTATTCAAATTTAAACATCTGTTCTTTAATTACTACCATACCAACATACAATCCATTTTGTGTATATTTCAATACCTGAAATCATCGCTTCAGATAAATTTCCGGCCATTCCTAGTGTTTAATTCAAAGAATTTAAAGAGCAAAATGAAATGAAGCATTCAACAATAGCGCCGTACTAGGTGGCTTCAAATGGTCACACAGACCGTGCATTTGAGACAATAAATTATGGGCTAATCAAACAGATGCTAGCAGACTTAACCACAAAATTGTAATGTTTTTTTAGCAACGGCATAACTCCAATAGATTCAACCGGTTCTCTGTCGGTGGAATTGATTTTTAAGTGGCAGTTGCACATACAAAGGTGAAAGCGCGATATGACGTACGCGAAATGACTTCAAATCCTTTTGTCTATTAAAAGTGTCTACACTTGACTGAAAAACATTGCTAGCTGGATTCCACCAGCATTTTGTAGAATTAAGGAACCAGTAGCAAAATAGCGTTATAAGATTAAATAAGTATGGGCCGACTTGCGGACGAGGTCCGCAGCCGAACGGACACAGAAGGTGAAGGATTCAGCAAGTTCGATTAGCCAAGAACCCTTGATCTTGATTCCAACATCACACGAACGGAATATTTACTGTCTACAGAGGTCAATCCACCGGCAGCCGAGGCGTTTGTTTCCCAGCATTCTACTATCCTGCCTAGTACTAACGTAAAGACGGAGGAACCACTAACAATTCAAAAAGACGAGGAAATTGAAAATTGAGAAGATCGACCTGAATCCGCAAAGCTGTTTAAAGTTTTCAGGATGAAACCTATCAGAAAAATTTATTAAATATCTCTTATTTACCTTACTTTTTTCTTCCGCTACCGATGCTGTCCACTTTAGGGTGAAGAGATGTAGTTTATGCCACCCTTACTTTCTAGACATCACGCCACACGTGCGTGACGTGCGAATATTCAAGATCATGTACGCACGTCCAGACCACCTTCGTTCTGACTGGTCACCGTTCAGCTTATGAAATTCATCCATGTCATAATCCCCTTGTCCCCAAGAGTCCTCACTTGTGCTGCTCCTGCTCTCATGACACGTCCTGCGGATAACCAGCACTCTGCTTTAGCTATCTGAAAGCATGTTTTCAGCCCCCATTACATTAACTCATCTGGGTAGAGGTATGGGCTATGATGCGTCCTTCAACATAGTTCACTAGAGGAAGAACTATCTCTTAATAATACTGTTCAGGGCAGAGCACTTTCACGAACCCGTGACTATGAAGTCTTTGCGTCCTAAGTAGAACAAACCAGCTTCCAAGCTGGTGGGCATTCGTACACTGCGTCCATCCTCGATGAAGTACAATGAGATGAACGATCATGTTTAATGATCTTCACTGCGCATGTATAAACTTCACTTATGCTTTTCATCGTGTTCAACATGCCCACCTACTCCTGAAACATTCCTCTTTCGGTATGTGTGGTCAAATTCTGAACTTGACATATTCAAGCCTGGGCTCTGGCACACAAAATATCACGATCTCAAATGTTATCTCCAAACCCGCACGTGTGAGCAGTGGAGTTAATCAGGGTAGTCTGCTTGGCCCACTCCTATTTTGTCTTTTTTCAATGATTTAAAAGTTTTATTTCAGAATTTTAGGCCCTTCATGTATGCCGACGATTTAAAAGTTGCCTATCGATACAAGCCGGCAGATCGCAACATCGCGTTCGAACTCCTAAAAAACGGTCATGAGGCCTTTGCCTGTATCTTTCTTGACCCAAACGCTCCGTAATGGTTGTTTGCGACGATCATCAGCCTCAACTGAGTATAAATAGCCCCGATCTAACTGTGCCCGGAGTTAATAAGGATCGGGGTATGTCATATTTCAATGGCCTCAATCTTTCAGGACCTTGCATCCTGATTGTCTCCAAAGCTCAAAGAACTACTAGGTTTAACCTCCGACAATTTAAAACAATCAATATTTGACTCCGCCTTTATAAAATATACGTTAGAACTGGCCTGGTATACTACTCGCTCCTATTTAGCCTTCTGTATGCTAGTGAACGGAAGAAAATGGTATCGGTCCAGAAATTTACTCAGAGTTTTATCTTTGGAGGCCCGTAATCTGACGTATTAACGACGCTGTGGGCTTATAAACATTGATCCCATATGGTTTTGCCAATTTCAGAAGGTTCTCATTTTACTCTCTAAACTTTAAACAGTCATACATTGAATCCCCTTAGTACCTTGATGCAGATTGATCACTATCGATGCACCACTCACCAATACATGTTTTTATATCTTCCACAAGCACGCACAGTTAACTATCGTCAATTTGTTTTGGTAAATGACAATGTTGTGTGCACAATATCCCCCAGAATATAAAAATCCTGTGAAGTTATTGTTTGTTTAAAAAATCTATCACTTGTTTACTGCATTCAGAATATTTTTCACGAATTCTGGGCTGTTGGAACTATAAAACTGTTCTTCATACATGAAAATATTTAGGATAGAAACAATATAATAATTATTATATTAAATGCCAGTTTACAGATAATATCAGACAAAATATGAAGTGGGCTCAGGCTAGCAGTGGAAATACTCCTGGATGTATATTTTATTATTTCTTTCCTAACTTTATGTTACTCATTAGAAAAAAACTGCTGCCCATAGGGTGATATCGGGGAAGGGCTTGCACAATTGCAGTCTCTCTGTCTTTTTAAAGAGCGAAGATTCTGCTCCAGACACGAGTGCATCCATGGTCAGTTGCTCGTCGTCTGCAGGAGAATTCAAGTTTGCGGGCTTCAGAGATGGTGCCGTTGCCCTCGAAGTAAGAACTGGGGTCGTGCTCAGATGCGCGCACTCCGTCGATCCGAAAGACACATTCAACCATGTCGGTACCCAATTTTTCCTGAACGCTGTTCTAAATGCAGTAAACCAGTGATTGATTTTTTAAACAAAATATAAATTCACAGGATTTTTATATTCTGGGGGTGATTTTTTGCACATTGCTATGTCATTAAACAAAGCAAGTTTAATGTTTTCTTGCGCATGTACACGTCAAAGTAATTTTCGAATATAGCAAAAAGTTAGAACAAATACCAGCCACAGATAAGACTTTTTAAGTTGGCACCAAACCTGGCCTCCAATGCGTAAAACCGAAACTTTTTTTAATGTTGAAGTTAATATACTCCGCAAAAACGAGGCCATGGGTGCCTCTTTGCCTAATTCCTTGTCTTACTTCGTGACATTTTATTTTTTTTCAATCAAAAACAAGCAGAATTTTTTCCGGAAGTTTCGTCATGTTTTCGGCTGCCTTAGTCTAGGCGAGCTTGCTGCATTCGCATATTCCTGAAAAAATTTTAATTTTATTTAGATTCTTACCATCCCAATATTCATACTCTATTGAATACCCCTTGTTACCTGACCTACTTCTTCTGGCTGTTTGAATTTCTCCGCAAAAATCCCGAAGATTCCCTATTTCGATTGGTCCCTGGTGAGGATCCCTAGGGTTTGTTGTAAGTTCCAATCCATGCAGTTGTTTTTAGCTTTAACAGACTGCTGCAGGTACGAAAATTGTAATAATATACTACTTTGGAATGTAGGCTAAATAGTCATGCTCTATTTACGTAGACTACTGTCCATCAATGTCCATTTGATTCATTGCGAATACAGCTATCCCGACTCGTACATATCCAGGTTACGTCGAATAAGTATTGACATGTTATTAAAGAAAAACCTACCGGCTTATTAAAACCAACACAATGCAAAGTTATGTCATTTGTTCAGTGAGGATTTTGATTTATTAATTTAAAGTTATCTCCCTGTTACTGGGTCGTGTATGCAACGCAAAGCAACGTTGCTCTTCAGCACAATTTGGCTGGAAAAAAAGCAAACAGTATAATAGTTTCTGATTGTATTAGCTAAATTGTCCGTTTGTGACACACCAATAAAAGCATATAAAAAGAGGAGAACCACACCATCGTGAAGTAAAACATAGCTTAATCTAAGCAAACACAGGAAAAGTCATAAATTTTCCAAGACAATAACAAAAACAATCTCAAAAATTAAATAAAAATCTGGTGGTCAGCACACACCACGGTATTCTTTCCCATCGAAAACTCAATATTTAAAATCCAGTGACGCATCGAATTATTTTCATCTGCAAAGTAGGAGCTGGCAAATGCCCGATGTCGGTGTCTTCGTTCAATTCACATGGTGAAACCAATGATAGTAGGAGTCAGTTTACGTTGAACCATCCGCGTGTTTGTCAAAATCGAGAACCAACCGTTCATGTTCTACTTGCGAATAAGATCAAGACGAAGGAATTGGCGAAAAATAGTAGAGACCTTAACAAACGCAGCACCCATTCCTTCAAGGTAAGTCACTTTAAGTCACGTTTATTAAGGGAAGTAGGTTTTCGCCTTTGAGCTCCCTATTAACACGCAAAAATGTCAAAAGTATAAACTTTTACGGTAATAAATCTGACAAATGAAATTGTAAGGTCAAGCGAATCTGCCGCTACTGACACAATTCCATTCCACAATCAATCGAGCGGAGGACAAAAGCACGAATTAAGTGTTCTACAACCAC
Organism: Schistocephalus solidus; assembly: GCA_017591395.1. NCBI lineage: Eukaryota > Metazoa > Platyhelminthes > Cestoda > Diphyllobothriidea > Diphyllobothriidae > Schistocephalus > Schistocephalus solidus. Next base: position 130,889 of record WEDG01007905.1, read on the forward strand.
ACATGACGGAAATTTTACCCTGAAAGATCTGCAGATTGAACAAACGTCACTTAAATTCAGAATGTTTATTTTCCGCCTACGTACTTCCACATGCTAGCTTTGATCTGAAAAATGCCAAATACCAAGCTTACTGGAATAATAGAATGCAGTTGAATGTCTATTGACTGACAAGCAATGCACAAACAACAGTTTCAAGTGCAGATAGGCTTAAATTCCAAAAATATTAGCACATTTCTTTCTATTATAGATCCTTAGTTTCGTGGCCTGGGAGATTCACGTCGGATAATACAACTCAGACATCACAGTCCTTTTTCTGTGTGCATGTGCGGATTGAACGACTGGTAAAATGAGTAGCAGACATAATGTCTTCATCTTAATCCGATCTCAAATGAGCCCTCACGCATTTGAGACCCGAGCAGCCCACTAGGAGATAAAACCAGTAATGTGTGCGGAGTGCCATGTCATGTGCCTTTCGCACAGATGGGTTATTAGGCTCTGTCCGCCACTTGCGTTTAGTTTTAATGTCAGTTTCCTGAAAGGCTTAAATAGCAGAATGGTGAATGGAAGACGATAGGAGAGAGAGGGAACGAAAGATAGATAGATAGATAGATAGATAGATAGAGAGAGAGAGAGAGAGAGAGAGAGAGAGAGAGAGAGAGAGAGAGAGAGAGAGAGAAATAGGACGCAAACTATCGTGACCACTGCCACAGTGGTATTTAAGCCCATTTTTCACTATCAGAAAATGTTTACGCATTAGTATATAAAAGTGAGCTAAAAGCCATGACATGAAATGTGGCCAACTGACGTGACAAACTAATTCCTCCTCTCAATCCCTGGAAGGTCATGCGCGTGTGGTAGGACAAAATGTAGTGGATGCTACACAAATAATATAAAATTATAAACTAAGATAGTCCTTGCAATTGTGTGAATGGCAGGCAAAACAACCTTTGCTAATTTTAAAATGAAAACACTCCTAAGGACTTGAACCAACCAACTGCATTTATAATTTCGCAGACGTTCTCAGCTGACCATCGATAGGTATGATCATGGCACGATATTTTAGTTTTTAGCTTTTACTCTCCCTTTTTAATTTTGCACACCGGAGTCCTCAAGAGTATCAAAACCTTCTGGCTTTATCCTTTGGCGTTTAAGTGTTTGGAGATATGCGCAGATACTTGTGTTTTTTGGAAATGTATCCTACCACTCTGGAAGAAACATGATTGACGAGGAATTTGTGGTAAAACAGTTGATAAAACAAAAGTTTAATTAATATTACACTTGCAGCCTTGCATGAATCTCATTGGTAACAACTTTATTTGCCATCTTGCAATTCTTGTGAATCAGAAAACTATGGTCGATATATCAATCTGTCAACGACATTGGTACAAATTATTGAGCATTTTTGAAAAAAAATTAATTTCCTACAGTGCAGCGCCAATATCTTGAGTTGTCATTTTATCGGTGATTGAGGGCCAGGGTTTGATCATAAGTTTGAACGTGATTATGTGTTGCGCGTTGTTTTAGTACTCTACCATTAAAGGTATTTAGTGCGCAGTGTTTTGATTTGAATCGTTCGTCGGGTCTGTGCTGTGTCTGTGCGTAATTTTTAAAAAATGACAATAATGATAGCGATACGGCAACTTTGATTTTGGGTGTCAGCTTAGTATTGATATTTGGAATTTAACTCTCGATAAGTTGGTGACTTTGCTGAAATAACTAGCTGAGACTATATATATTCGTAGTCATTTACCTTATATAATTAAATAGGTTAAATGCACTGATAACACTGCAGTGATGTCTACTTAGTTGCTCAGAGCTTCGGGCTTGTGTTCGTGTATTTAATTTTTTTTGGCTGACTGCGCTCATCTAACACCAATTACACCCGGAGAATGTTGAGCGTATTGTGCCCACAGAACACATTGACAAGAAGAAGCTAACCGGACATCTAGCCGCAGACTTTCTGTAGGTGCTAGCCCTACGCTCGTGTTATTTTATTGGGGTATTTTAGTTGCCAATTTCTTCATAACTGTTAATAACTAAAACATACCTTCGTAGTCCTGTCGTATACGCTAAAAAGAGCGTATCCAGGGCGCATTTATTTGTCTTAAACTTGATTCGGTTTACGTGCTATCAATTTCTTGATTTTATCTGATTCTTGTTTTTTTCTCATGATTATTAACTAAGTCTTTTATTAGTGTGCCAGAGTTTTGTTATAGTCTGCTCTGCAGAGCTTGGCAAATTCCGATGCTAATACCAAGTCCATTCTATGCTTCGGTTTACTTCTAGTATGATGTCATATCGACAGAGGTTGGTCAAAAAAATACAACCTTCGTTCTTTATCTTGGGTTTCGCCTAACCATCTTCCTTCGAAAATTGCCTCGGCGTATATAACAGCGAGCGTTCATGCCAGGCGATCCTATGGGCATGCTCCCAGGAACGCCGATCGCATTCTCATAAGTGCTCTTTAGTCAACGTATAACCCTGAAATCCGTTGTGGTAATTGGTACAGGTTTCGGCAACAGTTTCGCTTCGGTAAGCTTGGATTCGTCGGTCGCAATATTCAATGGCACCAGTAAAATAAAGCCTGTCTAAGCATTGCGTGGACACCATTCAGATTCATTCCACAACTAGTCTCTGGGATCTATTTCTGCCGTGCTGTCTTCTACGCGATCCTTCTTATGCAGGCCGAGCGGCCGTAGTTGAGTTCAACTGCTTGCATCTATCAGGTCGGTCGGATTTTGGTAGTGCAAAGTTGATAAGTAATAGTCCGTGTACTTATTCAGCCCCAGGGTGTGATGCTGCGCGATTCCATTTAGAGCAAGACACACAAAAACTATTACCTGTGTTCGGTTACCAACCCCTTTGTTACTTATAGCGCTGCTAGAGACTTCGACTTCCGAGGGATTTTTCTGAACCGACGAGCTTGCATTTATCAATTGACGGTAGATTGCGCGTGCAGGTTTGTTCGCCGCATATGTGGCACGCGTGCGCGCGTACTCAGCCACCAAACGCCAGTACGGAACTTTTCTTATTATTGGAAAGTGGTGAGTATGGAAGGAGACTAAGGCAGATGCCCTTTCCCTAATTGGAAACCAAGCCAGGCGCCGGTTACGAGAATTTTATTTGTCTGAGGTTTCGGATTTACACCATACCCCATCATCAGAGTCAGCAGCAGATGCGGGTAATAGATGCACAAAGGTTGCAGTATTTATACGAAGCAGTTGCCTTGCCATCGCCCGCCTTTGGCATCGTTGGTAACGCACGCGACAGACCGAAATCCTGGGCTCGGGATGATCATTATAACCTCATAATCATCTAACGGGATCAGGTGCTGTCATTCAAAAAATATCTACCCGAATTTTCACCAAATATTCTTTACGAGAGGAGGGAGAATGAAGGCCTGCTGACCATCTTTGCTGTTCTTTTCTGCCGCAAAGATCCTGGTGCTTACGTTTTTGCGAGTGGTGACAACTATGTGAGCCCTGCACTGCTTGATTTATTTTTCTTCGATCCGTAATATATTAATAAAGGCAATTAACTCCCCATTCCATATGCAGTGCTAAGACTATCTATGCAGATTTACCGGCCACGCGGGCATGTGTGGGGGCAAAAAGCTCCCAGTGCCATTGGCAGCGTAATTATCGTAACACTACTCAATAAAATTACGGCACTTCAGGACTCGGATAGGTGCAAGATATAATCGCATCAAGTACAACTATCGGCAGTGTAATTGCACGACGACTGCATCCCATACATACTTTACCGCTTATCGATACCTAACCCTTCAACTTTCTCTGACTAGGCCTTTCTGTCTTTTTCAGTTGCCAACTTCAACGTCAGTTACTGTGTGTCGGTTCTTTATTTTCATCGATGAAGCAAATTGGGCTTGTAAGAATTGTGTCGATAAGTGATGGAATGACAAAAAGTTAGGGGTATTTTACCGATCTCACCGTCAAGGTTAACGAAACTGAGAAGGCAGACTCATATTGGTACTCCCGGTCTAATTTACATCAAAAAGGATTATGTTCGTCAGTTTTATTCAGTTTCCTTAATCTGCGTTATAGTCCTCTTACCATTAACTTATAATCATGATCCTGGAGCAATATATGCTTCAAACGCTAACCACTTTACTTACTGAACAAAGATTTAATTTTGAAAGTTCACCTTAAATTCCTTTGCCAATGTTCTCCGCCTTTTTATGGCCAGGTCTTGAAATATACAAGCTAAAGAAATGGATAGCTCCCCAATGATTGCGATTTTCGAAGAATGCCAGGAGACTTCTCTATCACACGATCGTCTGTGTAGTACGCTAATGAACCTCTACCAACAGGTGAGTCTCTAAAAACCGTAGTGCTATCCTTACACAACGCAACTGTTATCATTAAGCACTAACTAATTGCACTTACTGAAGCTTTAAGTAAAGACGATCACTGAAGGTTGAGATCGAAATGTTGATAGCCAAATCTGGAAATGCTGACGATCCTCGGCCGAAGCATTGATATTTTCGATTTCTACCCGTTACTTTCGTAGTATTTTTCATTCCTTGTATTCCGAATTGAACACTATAAAATATAGAAAGGCCTGCAGTCTGCTTCCTCGATGTTCTGTCTGTGTGTGTGGTGTAGACGCTCAGGGAAATGTTGCAAATTATAGTATGATACATGGGAAGGACTGGCACGATGGTTCAGCGAGTCAGTGAGTACCACTATCACGCCATGTAGTTCCATTCTTATCTACGATATGTAAACATGAGTGCTGCAACAGTCGTCAAGGCAGACTGCCGTCTGTTTGCTGGTAGGTTTAGCGGAATTCCGAGATGCACCGCAGCGTGATTATTGGATCGGAGCATCCATATCTAGTTCGGAACCAGGTTTGCTACCGTCCCGCTCTGGAGTCAAACACACTCGGGAGAATGATGATAATAAAGGCCTTTGCAGCAGTGGTAGTTCCTGCATTGCCTCGTTTCCCGTGTCCCACTCATTTCAAATTGGTCTATCTGCGTGCGTCTTCACTAAGTTAATGAAGCCAGGAGTCAATTGTAGACTGAAGACTTAAATTCATTAATAGGGATACCATCGTTTCCGGACTCCTTTTGCCTCTCCAAAAGTGCACCAGTTCTTTGTTCCTGGAAGCAAGTTACCCGAAGCGCATGATTACACATAAATAGTTGAATCGGTAGTTATTAACTTGGTGGTAAGATAATCTGGATCGTCTGTTTGTCCATTTGAAAGACATTCTTGTTGAGGTGTGAATTCCAGAAAAAAGATACTAGATACAAGATACTAGGTGGACGGAAAGATTACCTAACTAGTGTTGCAGTATTGATACTCGAGTACAGAAGAAGTGTAGACGTTGGCCCACGAATAAGCGTTCTCTGGACTACCCATGTCGACATCTGTTGCAGTTACGATAGTTGGATTATTTTCATTAAATCCTTACAGAAGACTCCTTTATGCTTATGTTGCAGGGAAGATAACCTTGAAGAAGAATTGCAAACAAAAGCCTTGGACTCTTCTAAAATCCGCATTATGCACATTTCAGTAAAGACTGATTTTTCTGACGTGAAATATCTACAGCTGTCATCTGTTGCTACATACTGCGGCTAGAGAATGCGCTTAAGTATATTGAAGTTAACTCAGGTGGCGACAATAAATAGCTACAAAATTACGTGCAGTGAGGGTAAATATCTTCACTTATATGTTATTTTTGTTTCAATTTTTGCCTCTGATGACTTGAGTAGACCGTGTTTGTGCTCTGATTTTAATTTAACCTTGCCTTAGTTTTTACCGTTTTCACCGACTGCGTTTTCATTTCCCTTTATTATTAACCTTTAATATTATACGACAAGCGAAAACTGAAGAACAATTCGGCATTTTGGATATCTAGTGGATTCTGTGTTCATCAAGGCTCATGTTTTCTTTGAATATATCTAATTAGAACTTTTGTGATCCTCACATTTCTGCAACCTATGCTTTTCGTTGACCTTGCTTCACAACTTTTCCTTGCACCGACGCCGTTGACTTGCTTCACACCGAAGCCTAAGAAACCTAGGACTACTAAACTGTACGCGTATTATAGGCGGATGAACATAACTGACAAAGACAGGGGAAGACTGGAATGACCATTTCTGGCTCGTTAGCCGTCATCAACCAGCCGCACAAAACCGTAGATTTTATAAAATTTGGTATAGTATAGGTCAGCGTACGCAATTCTGCTAATGAATCATGGTGTAAATCTCCAATCGCTCTGGTTTGAGTGTTTATTTTGAGGAATTTCTGCACGACTCGGACTAGGTATCTGTGATTGCTTTAATTTATGATTTGCTTTGACAAGATTTTGACCTTCTCATTTATAAGTTAAAGCAAGTCAGACTATTTCTGTCATAAAAAAACATAATTTGTTTAAAAAATTTGACCTAAAACCAATTGCCATCTTGGAAAAAGCACCCAAAAGAGATTAGCATGTTCCTAAGGGTTTTAGAACTTAATTAAAACTGAATCACCAGAGCTTATGCTGGTTTCCCTCATTTATAACCCTATGCATTTTAGATGCCCTTTTCCCACTTCACGGAGGAGTTCTTTGAGCTGTGCCGTTACAGCCTGATTAGTGCAGAGAGATCACCCTATCGGGAACGCACGGTTGACTTTATTGTCCGCTTTGTGCTGCAGGCTAGCAAACACTCGAACTCGACTTGCGATGAAACTTCAACCAAGAACCAGTTACTCATAAAGACGTTCCTGTTTTGTGCAAAGGTAATCACTCTCTTATCTCGCATGTAGTTCTACCAGAAGAATAAGCCTCAGTCTTCGATTTTGTAGAGGGTTATATTTTCTTGGGTCGAAATAATTCGTCAAAGTACCGAAAACGTCCTTTGTTAAGCACGGTTAAAAAGTAAACTGCTCTTGCAACCCCTCAAACGTCCGACAACGAGCTGGGTAACCGACCCTCAAGATTTATGCAAAGTTTTTGTACCCAAGGACATATCCATTTTTAAAACTGATTTTTTGAGTCGTGACAGATCTGAGCTCGTACAGGATTTATAGTAATGAGAATGTAATGATGTGCCGTGGGGATGGATTTCCCAAGGTCCGCTCGTTCTTTTCTTGCCCCTGCCTGTCTGTCAAGTGGTTTAGGCGCAGTGGCTGGCCGAGCTTGATTGCCCGTCTACACGTGCCACTCGGCCTGGTTTCCGTTTCATGAACATACTTTCCACTTAAATTAAATTTGCATATTTCCACCGGCAACGTTTCGCCTATCGTAGTTTATCGCATGTATGTTTGGGAGTGATGTGTGATGTATTGCGGGAATGCGCGCATTGTGGAGTAGGTTACTGTGTAGCCCAGAAGTGTGTACGTAGGTAGGGCGAGTTGTGATGAGGCCTGGACTTCGCTTTTTTGCTGAATATATAAATAAATATGTATCAGAATAAGCCCATGCGATGGAGGAATGTCCTTGGGCGGTTTGGGCAGCCGGAAAGGGAGTGACGAGTATGTCGGGTCTCCTAGCACTGGGCCACCGCTCATAGTGCGATGGATTCGAAAGTGACTAGCCAGGCCGATACGCGATGCAAGTGTACGGTGACTGTAATGCATTGTCTGAACTGCGTCTGCACTGCTGCTATTAGTTACAACGCTGTCGATGATTATGGAGACTGCATTTATTGCCTGAGTAACTTCTTCAAGAGCCTGTCTTCTTCTGACCTCGGTCAGTTATGCAGTTCTACTAACGTGCTTACGAACTTTCGACTGCCGACTTCCAGTCGTCTCGCCTTATTAGCTTTATATTTCCCATAGTAATAAACAACAAGATTAACAGAGCCCGATAGGAATTTTAAAAAGTTGTCGAACGTTCGAGGTGATTAGACGAGCAGTCTTGCGAATGACACCGACGCGTAGTTGTCGGTTTAAAAGCGAACAAGAACTAGGAAAAAAAAACAAAAAAAAAAACAGCGGGAACCAACGAATGTGAATCCTACGAATGAGGACGGGGAACACGGCAATGGGAATTAATTAATAAGAAGTAGAAACAGGGAAACGTGCATCCTATTAAGTCTGGTTACCAACAAGGTAATAGTACTAAGTAAAACAAGAATACAACATGGACGTGCCGACTTCCAGTCGTAACGCCTTAGTTGGCTTTGTTAATATTGCTTACATTTCCTTTATTCAATGCTGGTTTATTCACCAGAATAGACGCACCCGATGTCAAAGGCTCTGTTAGAAGATAGTCGGAATAACTCGGATATTCCTTGTCGTTCCATAGTAATACACAGTAAGATTAACAGAGCACGATAGTTACCAAGGCGGGGTAAAAATCAAATAAAAGATGGGCATACATTCGAGGGGATTAGATGAGCAGTCTTGCGATGAAACCTACGCGTGGCTGTCGATTTGTGAGCGGACGAGGACAAGTGGCAATGAACGAGAGGAGCCAACAAATGCGAATGCAGCGAACGAGATCAAGGGTCACAGGACGGGGGGAATCGATGAACGCCTAAGAGGGAACAAAGGACATGTGCTTCGGATAGCCTAGTTAATAACAAGCAGTTAGCAGCAAATAAAAAAGAATGCAAAATTGGTGTGTTGAATGTCACAGGCCCGGATACTACGTTAGGTAGCACCCTTCAATTTAAATTTGATTGAGTCGCAAAAGCGGACCGAAAAATTTCCTATGTGAACCTTACTGCAATCTGTTTTGGGGGTAGCAGGGCGCAATTGCATCGAATGCGTCGTCCTTAGTGTTACCGATGGAACCCATACGACCGAATTATCTACTCCAAACTTCCTGCCACTAAACAGTAGTACCTCGTTTTTTCAAGTACCACGAGTGTGTCGATCCAGCCCCACGGTTCCGCTGCACTCCAGATCATTCAGAAATTACTGCAAGCAATGGGAGCCGATGAGTGTCTACCCGTGGAGCTTCTTGACATTATCCAACGCGTTCTTCTCAGACGTTCTCAGGATATCAAAGTAAGTATCGCGTCTCAGGACTCATTACTTGTACTTCTACTTATGTATATTTGATTATAAGCCATCTGTCTCTCTCTATGTCGATTCTCGTGATAATTTTTTTTGGGTTTTCCATATCTCCACTAAGCTCATTCGACCAGTAAGAAAGCATTTTCAAATTAGATTGGGGTAGCTTTGCCAACCTCCAGAATTTTAGCGCATTAAGGGAAAATTGTCTTTGGGTTGTGTGCAATAAATGGCTATCGAAAACCGCCAGAGTGGGGCTGATGGTCCATCTGCTTCGTGTTGACAAACTCGGGCAATTTTAAAGAGTTAAACACCCATGCCGGTCGCATTAATTCGGGCCATGCTATCGTATGTGCTCTGCGCACTTGACAGTAACTTTATCCCGAAATATTTCAAACTTTATACTTCTAGCTGACGAATTTTGAGCTCAAGGAGCGCCTTATTCTGATCAAGGATGGAACAAGAGAATACTTTGATTTTGCGGCGTGGGAAAACCAAATAGTTAAGCCAAGCAACAACAACAGCCTTAGGTCTGTCCCCCAGAACACAAAAGAAGATGATGCGATCGCTAGAACAAGAAGTTTATTGATTTGGCGTTTCGGATTCTCACTTAAACTCATCACCTAAGGCAATCGCAGATAAAAGTGATTATGGCGCAAGAACTCAGTATTTTTAGGACGCAGTTAACATACAACGGAAAACGGCGGGTTTTTGACATCGAGCCACCATTTTTTCTACTCTCCATTCGCATGTGAATCTTCGTAAATCAACGTCGGTTGGCTCATTTAACTCATTATATACCGAATTTCAACCCACTTTGTTTACTAAAACAAAAAATGAGGTCATCAGTGCACGACGTTGGCATCGTCTCTAAGGCGGTCGAATTTGTTTTAAATTTTGAGACTCAGTCGAGGATGATTCTTCATGATGTCCATAGTTGCAGTCTTTGGTCATTCTTTTGTGATCTTTGAGAGAGAGAGAGCTATGATTTATTTTGAAAGTTAAATTCCAAAAATTTCAGCAACAAGGTCCTCCATTCACTTTGAAGAATCGTCCTTGAATGCGCCTCAAAATATCGATCAATTTGGACTTCCTTCAAAATATTGCCAACGTCGTGCGCTGATGACCTCATTTTGTGTTTCGAATGAACAAATAGGGTTAAAATTCAGTATATAATGGGTGAAATAGGCCAATCGACGTACACATAAGAGGATTCACATGCGAATGGAGAGCAGAAAAAATGGCGGCTCAATTTCAAAAGCCCGACAGTTATGCGGTTTGTATTCCCAATCTTATTCAGAGTGAATGGAGCATATTTTTTGCTGAACATTTAGCAATTTGACTTTCAAAATAAAGCATACCTCTCTCTCAAAACCACATGCTTGATCAAATTTGCATTTTTAACGTTCATCGCAGGGGGTCGTACTTGATGCAATGATCGCCCATTGGTACGCATCCAAGTGGTTAGTTGTCGGAGTTTAATCACCTTTTTTTATGCTTGTCGCGATGATCACTTGGCTGTTTGACCCGCTGCCACTGGAACTGTTAGTCGCTTGCGTCCCCCCCCCTGAGCGGTTAGTTACTCTGTCTGGACAAACCTGCACAGCAAATGGAGGCGGGACGTCCGTGCGCTTATTAATCGACTGCAGGACTGGAACTATGACTCAAGTAGTTTGCGGCTCACGTTGTTGTAAGCGCTCACATCTTCCTCTGAACTGCTTCCTGGAAGTAGACGCGATGGCTGGGACAAGGTTTTTATTCGCCTAACATTTCGCCATGGTCCTCCCTGCCAAAACTCATGGGATTCGTGCTCCCCTTTCTCACCTATATACACATCGGTCATCCCAGACTAGCTTCAAATTCAATCTCTTCGCGGCTTGGGATTGAAGTATGACCGACTGACAACGGCGAATAAGTTTCTATGTGGATTTTATCGGTTCACACATGGCCAACTGAGAATCCATCTTGGCTAGGCCCTTTATTTAAATCCACACACGCACTCTAAAACGCGTTGTTTAGGTGAAAACACTGCCGCCGTACTTTTTGAATTTTTTTTCTTGCCAGCTGTGCTCATATCTTACCGTCGTTACTGTCCGATAGCCTCTAAAGTCAATGCACCAAACTGTCGATAGCATACTTGTTTCGTCAATACGCCCGTCTTCTTTGGATTCCTGTTGTGCAACTTTGAAGATTCCTCTCAGGACGGTAAGGGATAGGACCAGATGATAAACGAATATCGGAACTGTCTTTCCGAGGTGATAAACATTATGTCTATCAAAGTATTCACGCCAGCAATCGGTTTTGGTCAGTTTACCAACGGTGAGATCGTCCACACTGAGAGCAAAGCCATTCTGTGCGTGGAACCTAACATTGTCTTGACGTTTCAGCTATCACTTCAAATTTTCTCAGTCTGACTTGCCTCTGATTTGGCTCACTGGAGTTAGGCCACCTTGTATGACTGAATTTGCCTTCAGTTAGTGGATTTAGTGGATAAAAACTTAATTCCGTGACTTGGCTTCATTGCTTACTTCTATCGACTACTTTTTACCCCGTGCAGGGCTTCTGTGATTTGGAAATGTCCCAACCTTGAGACGCACGTTCCTTTGGCACATGCCTTTTTAGGTCAAATGCGAGGCGAGATTTAGGGTGTGTAGAAGAAGACGTGGTTTTCCTTAAAATCGCCGCCGGTTTCGGCATTTAAAATTGATCTGTTGTCATGCAACTAACCGAAGAATTTTGAACCAAGTAGAAGAACGTCGTTCGTCTGGTAGCAAGCACACTTACATAAGGAAAATTTAGTGTCGTCATTTCACGATATTGCTTTTGCTCGATATCGCCACTGACCCACAAGTTAGACCTCACTTGTGTTTCCTTTTGCTGATGTTTATTGGGGCGAAATTGGCAATATAGGGCTTAAATATCAGAAATCATTCGGGGAACTCTTCGAGACCCACGGATCGACTGAACCCCTCGCAGCTGCATAGTTCAGCGGCGCGAGATCGGGGAAACGCATGTCCGCACTTTAGCCAATAACTAAACGACTAGTTTATATTAAGAATGGTGGATGGGCGTTGACTGATCGTTTTCGGGGATCACTCGTCCCGTCGTGTATTGGGGCTCGCCCTCGAGCCTCGCCATCAGCCGCTCAACCGTAATCTTACTCTCACCTTCCTTGACTGATACTTTTAACGCCTTTTTGGCACCCATATGTCGCACTCCCAGGGACATTGGTTCTTTTGCCTCAGCGTATAATGCGATATCGACGAACCGGATACCTTTGATTCGATGCCGCCGCCGTTCATCACAACTTATTTTGAAAACCGCATTCCTCTTGTGTGCGCCTCCGATAGTAATTTTTAATCACTAATTTGTCAGTTGAGTTGGGACACGGTTATTCATCGTTTCCTTAGTTTTCTCCGAACTCTCTCCCTTAAGCACACGGTTCGGATCCAATCCATACATGGCCTGTGTCGACTACAGGATCCGACCAATAAGGACTGCCCTGTCGTCGCCAATCTCCTTTGGCTCGCGCGGCACGACATTCCGGAGGTACGACGCACTGCTCTGGCAGCCCTGGTGCTCACAACAGTGACCTTGCCCTGCGTAGTGGAGCGCTGTCGTGATGTCTCAGACTCTGTGCGGAAAACAGCCTATGGCATCCTGGCTGAGAGGTCAATCCTGCGACCACTCTCCATAGCCAAGCGCATTGCCATAATTCAGGATGGCCTGAAAGACACCTCACGTGAGTTCCCACTCTTCACGCCTTATTCTGACTACCAGCCACACCGACTCCGTTCTCTTCTGGTGCATTTCTGGGTATATCTTCCATGGTCTAAATATAACCTCAACCTTATTGCGCTTCCTATTTTTAGAGGAAGTACGCAAGGCTGCTGAAGAGCTAGTGCTAGCCTGGTTCAAGGCGGTTGATCAGGATCCTATCCTTCTGCTCCGTCGACTGGACACTGAGGGCGTTCCACAGACCAGTCGACTTTGCCTTGAGCGTCTGCTGCAGAACCTGGACGCAGCGACTTTAAAGAGTGTGTTTAAAAAGTGGTCTGAAGAGTATTTGGACGAAAGGTTGGTTCGTGGACTTTCCCTTGTAGCTATTTATCCTCCAAGGTTACCCGCTTTTAACATACAAATGCGCAAGGCCTCCAAGTTGCCCTCAATTAGGCTGATTTTGCTTTGAGTTGTTAGATTAGCGAATATGTCCTTATACCTGACCAACGACCTCTCCCGAATCATGTTCCTTACCTTACTAAACTCGTTTGTTAGGTTGAGTAGATACTCAAACTAATTGCGCATCAACTTGAGCATTTTTACGCGAACGCGAGACTAGTGTTTACAACTTGCTCCCCCTACTTTTAGACGTCTCCCAAAGCCTGAGAAGTGTTCCGTTGAGTGTGTTTTCTTCTGGCGCGTTGCTGCGGAATACCTTCTACAGCGTCCAACCAAGAAAGAGGATGAAAATGGTCCCTCTCCTGATGAGTGCTCTGTAATCCTAGAGTCGATCATGCCATCCGTTAGTGACTACGTTGAATACGTGATTAGGTATAGTCTTACTTTTTTTCAAATTCTCTCCACTTGTAAACGCCCTATACTTCGGGTCCTCTACTGTCTGTTCTTGTCCTCCACCAAGAAGAGTATTTTTGTGTCTATTGCACTTAACCGCTCAAAAGCTGTGACAAGTCGATTGCAGGCGTGTTATGCAACCCGCGATACAACATCCGACTTTTTTTCTTCTGATTGTTATCGCCAGCGTTACTTTACTCAGATTCACGGTGCAGGACCTCGTAAAATTACGGCAAATACCGCTTACTCTGATCTGGAGAACCAGTAAAAGTTCAATTTGCCGATGCCAATGACAACCCAGACCTCATTCCGACTCGTTGTCTGTAAATATACAGTGTGTTACCGGACAGATACAAAATGCAGAAATTTATGAAAGATTGATAATCACTCGCAAACCGGCATCAACGCATTGCCCAAAGCTTTTAACTATTAATAAACAACCTTAAGCAGATTTAAAACTTAAAGGAAATATGAAAAGTATTATTACTTTGTTGAGAAATACTAACTTTTTGAAGGGATTTATTTGAAACCTTTCCTGTTTATATTAATCATCTTTTATAGCACAACACACAAGAAGTATCGCTTTTGTTGTGTGATATAAATTAGCATAGGAAATTTCTTGGATTTCCAGCAACTTCCGATTTCGCCGTAATCCTGTCTGCTTTCCTTCAATAAAATGAACGGAAATGCAGTTTTCTTTAGTATAAAGCTCTGTAGACCTTAAATTCAGTCAAGAAATCAAAATAGCAACAGGCCAAATGTTTGCTTAACACTTCATTCAAATTCCGATAACGATTTTTCATGAGTTAGGTCATCTACTTTATATGTTTATTTAGTCTTCACGGTGATAATACTGGGACAGCCAGGTTTCTCGGTTGATTGCGGTATTTGACATATCGGTCCACCCTTGCAGTCACCCACTTATAATGAAGCATGTGAAATGCGGTCGCCGTATTGGGTAGGGTAATAGTTCTCGCCTATTTCGGATAGTTTGACAGTCGCAAGAGTAGGGGGTTCATCGTCATCCCCGGGAGATCACAATGGTGACTTGTGCATTAATTTGTTTGTAGGGCAACAGGCTTGTGCAACCTCTACCTTACCCATCATGCTCCAACAACTGCACAACGCCAATACGACTGGAGGTGGGCGTGGACGCAGTGGCTGATCAGTCTAGATCAGGGGTCGGCAAACTTTTCGGACTGCTAGGCCATTTCAGGAGGTCGAGAAGGTACACTAGTCCAGAAGAAACGAGGTGTCCAAGGAAACGTTTATTATTCAAAATTACAGTACGATCAATGGGAAGCATGATGTTGCATGCTCTTAGAGACAAATACAATATCAGGTTCTCATAATGAGTTCAGCAACAGAATGCCATTAAGGCGATTGTCAGTGAGCTGAGAGCGCAGCTTGTTCTTACAAAACTTCATTTTGGAGAACAGTTGCTCGTGCGAATAAGTGCTGCCAAACATTGCAATCACACGCTTGGCACGGACTAACAACATTGGAAACTCAGCATGTGGCAGCTGACGTTAGAAGTCAATGAGCGTAGTGCAAGAAGTAAACTTGGACAAGAGAACGTCCGAAGCCTGCAGCTCAATCAACTCCAATTGCACATCAAAGGGGGCGTCGTCATAGGGAAAGTCAAAAGGAGTGCTGACAATCTTGAACTCTTGCGAATGAGAACGCACATCAGTGAAGCGCGAAGAGAATTCATTCCGCAGGGTTGACAGCACACTGATGCATTCTTTGGTGTCAACGAGGGCTGCATCACACTGGGCGATGTGAGTGAAATGGACATAGTCGCCTTTATACGGCTGTTTCTCCCATAGAATCAGCTTTCATTCGAATGCCCGCACGTGGGCTTTCATGTTCGTTATGAGCACATCACGTCCTTAAAGCTTTAGGTTAAGCCACAGGTTGAGCTGCAACCAGCAGTAATGAAGGGGAACAAAACCGCGACAATTTCAATTAGGCCGGATCCCAACAATAATTAACTAGGGGGGCGTTGGACCGGACTGGAATACTAGCTAAGCCGTATCTGTTCTAAAGGCCGGAGTTTGCCGACCTCTGGTCTTGATAGTCCCTACAATCATGCCACACACCACGCGGCCCAGACCTTGGAGGAAGAGGGATGTCACACTGGGGAAAGTGCCGTGAGGGTCGCATTAAGAGGGCGTCATTGCAATCTGGCTGTTAGTTCAGAGGAGAGGTCACTATTTATCGTTTTGCAATGGGTTCGGGCTTGTCGGACTAATGTGCTGACCGACTATGAGAAAGGATGCTTCAATTTTGGCCTCATCCCCTCCGTCTCTGCCTCTTGCACCACTGGCCTGTCCGGCCTTGTAAGCCGACTAGCGGCCAAATTGGGTGCAATTGCTGGCGTGCCGTGAGCGTCCGTCTAACAAGTCACGTGTATCGGTAGTTAACAATGCACGCAGACTCAGTAAAGCTAAACTAACGCAGGCCATCATCCGGCACGGCTTCGGTTTTATTCTAGCGCAGGACTTGTCATTGCCATTTGCACATGGGCTAGATCCAACAACTCCGCAAACCTGGTGTGTGTTGTACGGTGGACCAGGTCGTCTGTGGCACACGCAGACGGACCACTGCGCTCAATCCCACCTCCGGTCTCAATCCCACCTCCGCAAACCTGGTGTGTGTTGTACGGTGGACCAGGCCGTCTGTGGCACACGCAGACGGACCACTGCGCTCAATCCCACCTCCGGTCTCATTGACTGTCTTGACACCGCGGAAGAGAGTGCGTTAGCTGGAGCGCAAGCCACCGTCCCTGCGAACATCAGGCTATAGGGTACACGTTAGACATAATCGTTCGTGATGGTCGAATTTTCAACATCCGTAGGTCAAAATCACGCTGACCGTCGCTTGCTATAGGCAGTCATCCGTTCTTATTAAACGTCATTGTGTGATTAAAATCTACAAATATTTCTTTTGGTTGACTACGTTATGTTCTAGTCTGTAAAGTGCCCAGAATGCGTTAGCTACGACCCAGGAGGGAAAGAAAGACGTATAAATAGGATGAAGAATCGCACGCGTGCCCCTTAAAGGGCGCGTTTTCCAGAATTTTCTACGGACGCGCATGTTTCTAGAACATTCTACCAGGAACACGTGGTTAAAACTTTCTACAAGTCTTCTCTGGGGAATAATATAGTCACCAATTTGTTAGAAACTGTCGATTACCCATTGTCGTTTGTCGCCAATCTAATTATAGGCCGTGGGAAAGGTCCTATTATCCGCAGCACAACCAAGCCCTCTGCGATCTTTCAGCTTTCTTAGCGGAGTGGGAGGGAGGGGGTTTAGAGGGGGTCTTGGTAAAATAAGCCCAATTCATTTGCAAATTCTGGTTCTCACACTCATGTCTCCTGTCCGATACAAGGCCGTTGCTCCGGTTGTCAGTGCCTCGCGACTGTTTAAACAGTGTATCCCTTCTGGAACAAGAATCGGCTTTTCCTGATCATGCGATTCAAAGCTTAAGGGAGTAGTCTAAGATTTTTATGTGAAGACCCTTTCATAAACCTTGATTAGATTCACATACTCCCGAACTCCTTACCTGTCAGCTTGCCTCCGTTCTAAAAAAACAGGGACAAAACACTACATAAATCCTGCTGAGTGGCCCTACATACTCGTTCAAAAGTTTGTCCAGACCAGGACATCGGGACAGGTCGTGCAAGGCACTAGTTTAAGTTTGCGTTCACTTTAGGTTTTAACATGCTTTAGTCGTTTAATGGTCGACAGGCCCCACTTAGTTACTTCCTACTACCTTTATTTTTTACAACGTTAAGAGGGTTCCAAATAAATCCCTTCTGGCACCGGAAATTTCGATCTTAATTCAATAAAAATGAGGTCAAGGTAGGTGTAAGGAATGGCATTGCTTTCCCAAGTGCTTTAGGCGTTTACTGGTCGACAGATCCCTTTCGACATACAACAAAAATGTATTCATAAGAACTTCATAGACCGATGTCGCGGGGGAGATCTTTGGGTGCGGGGAGTGGAGGGGGCTGGTAGATGACCGAGATAGAAGTTTCACATAAATCTACAGGGTGCTCTTACCTTCGTTAGGGATTATTATTGGCTCTCCTTAAAAAACAACGCACAGACAGCAAATTTAGTTTCCTGACATTTTCGTCGCCACTGCGGGCTTGCTCAGTCTTCAGTAATTCCTACCGGTTCAGACCAAGCACCTTTTTTGCCAAAATGACTCCGACTTTCTTGTCTTGGACACGGAGACACAATGCGACAAGCGGATGAAGAGTAGCCTCGGTAAATATTCAGTCTAGAAACCCGCTTTGCCGAGATTCCTGCTTTCTTTTAATGTCTTTGACAGACAATTGATGGCGCTTCGGGCACCGATAATCATATCGCTTTATGAAGTTTTTTTTTATTTAACGGGCCAGTTTGGAGGCTATTTTCTCCCCAAGGGGGTGGAGGGGGACAAACAGCGGTTAAATCTTCTGTCTAGACTGAACTGATAGTTGCGTTTTCAAACCCCTTTTGGGTCAAGATTTTGCTCCACCGACCCAAAAGAGGGGTGGGGACGAGCAGCGACTACGTCTTCGGCCCAGAATACGGCAAAGAATGCTTGTACGATCCCCCTCCACACCGAACACAAGGGATAGCTAGGTGTGCAATACGAGAACAGCGGCAATGCGGGTAGGGCAGTTTAAAAGGGCGATAAAGCGTTGGGAATGAAACGAAACTTTACTGTACACCACCGTGATCGTTTAAGTGAGCTGGTCTTTTATAGCACCGAATTAGACCGTATTACATGCCTACACCAACCTAACCCTAACCGTATCCATTTTGTTCGGTAGGGTTAGCCCTCGTTGCCGTGTTAGCAGCGTCACACAAGCGTTCGTTGGCCGGGCTACTGATAGTTGCGTTTTCGCTGATGATTGCAATGAACTGCACTCCAACTCCTTTTGGGTCAAGTTTTTGCTCCAGCAACCTTATTATTTACAAACTCACGAGCCACGCGGTGTGTGGAAAGAATGATTTGTTTTGACCTGTCATCGCCTGATGTTTCCCTTTCTCCGTACCAGTCGTGTGAACGGCCTACTGGAACTGCTGCAGGCTGATTTGGACTATAACGAGAACATCATGGAGGCTGAGTGTGTTTTGGAGCATGTCTTCCATTTCTGTGACTCGCTTGACCTCTCCGACGAGTTTGGACGCCGTCGCCTCTACGACGTGGTTCGCAATTGGTTGGTCAACCCAAACGTTCCCGCTAGCCTCACAGCCTTCCTTCTGAAGCTCTACTTCAATATCGAGATAAGTGTGGTACGCCTTTGCGATCTTCCTACTCTTTGCTCTGTTTACTACCTGTACTTACCAGCCCCAGACTGGTTTTCGAGAGCTAAGTTAGCAATCATCTACGGAACTCTAAGAATACATTTCGCCTACCAGCAACGGGATTGAGCCGTTGCATTCTGCTGAAAAGTATCCTTGTCTGCGCCTCTAAGGGGTTACTTACGTTTTCGTTTGACCCATTTGTAAAAACGTCGGCGGTCTCGGTGGGATTCGAACCCACGCCAGCAAGGGGAAGGCTTTAGTACAGCCAATGCTCTAACCAACTGAGCTACGAGGCCACACCGGGAGCTGTGAGTTTTATCACACTTGGGTCAAGTTGCCCGCCCAGCCTACTGAATCGTACGGTATCAACCAATGGTGATACAGTAAACTTACTGCCCTAGCACGATTTCCTAAGCAATCAATATAAAATCCACCAGATGACTACTAGGAGTGATTAATTTCTTTATGCTTCTGGCAGATTTGAATAATTTTTTCGACCCAGTGGTGAAAATCTCGCCATCCTCGGTGAGATTCGAACCCACGACAGCAAGCAGAAGGGGTTAATACTGCTGAATATGATTAAGTTCACAGCTCCCGGTGGGGTCTCGTAGTTCAGTTGGCTAGAGCGTTAGCTTACTGAAGTCTTTCCCCTTTGCTGTTGTGGGTTAGAGTCCCGCCGAGGACGGGTTCGAGCCTCAGGTTGGACACCACCTGGGCTTGGGTATGACTAGCTGACGACGGCTAATTAGCCAGAAATGGCCATTCCAGTCATCAGTCGAAGGTGACACCGGAACGAAAATTTGCAAAATTTATCCTTTCGTAAACCTTCACGACATAGTTGGAAAGACTTTTCTACCGCAACAGAAGAATCCTTTTAATCTAGCTGGTGATCGTTTTCTTTATGGTTGTATAGTGTTGGGCTTAATTCCCTAATTATAATAATTTTGCAGAATGGCTGTATAAAAACGAAGCTATTCCTCTAGTGGCTGCCGTGGTACTCGTTCCGTTTCTGAATTGCATATAAGCTGAAAACCAACCGAAAAAGACATTTTATGTACAGAGAGGTTAAATTTACTGAAACGGTCGACTGCTTCACATCAGCTTTCGGAGTATTTTTATGTCTAGGGATGATGCTTATGTTAAAGCTCGATTGCCCGTTTGCATTGTTAGATCGTCATCAGGCACAAAATCGCACAGATCTGCGAAGACGAAAGGCTTCTCCGTTTTCTCAAAAAAAGAGCAGATCGAACCCGCGACCCGTTAATCAGAAGTAAAACGCTCTAACCATTGAGCCTATACCTTTACTACTACTAGCCACTGTGCGGCAGCTAGAGGGGCTTGAGAATGAGCCCCGAGGTAGAGTGGGACTAGTGAGTTCCCTTATCGATCGGTGAGCGTTCATCAACGAATATCCATATTTCCGATCTAAGCCGGCAAGACAAAGAGCCCCTGGTCCAATGGTTGGAGCGTTTGACTTCTGGTCAACGTTTCCGGTCTCCCTTGTCTGTTTCGGGTCCAGCTTATCAGTATCAGTATATTTGAGGGAGATGTAGGTGAGTCACCTTTGAATTCCCTATTTGTACATGCGAGTTGTGGTATCAAAAATAGTATCTCGATATGTTGACGAGGCCAACATAGTGGAACATAGTTGAAAAAGAGCAGACAGTGAAAAAAAACTCCCGGTGATATTTAGGAGAAAAAAACTGTCGCCCTTGGGGGGTCCAACGGGGGGCATTTCGGAGGTCATATGAATCAGCCAGATTCTCCCTGGCTGATTGCAGAGTCCGTTGAGGGATTTCAAAGGTGGAAATATATGTCCAGATCATCCTCGGTCCATTGCGGTTCGAACCAAGGGAGAACGTTCATACACCTCATGGACAACGGTCGCCAGGTCCAGCTGATGCGAACACTCACGGTGTCACCAAGGTGTGCAAATAAGTTAAGCAGCGAAGACCTCGAGGACCCCAGCATGGGAATAATGGGAGAATGCAAGCCCTCGAACGAAAATAATAAACATAAAGAAATGTTACTCAAATATAGCTAGTAGTATCATAAATGATTTATTTTATGACGTCACACTTGCAGCTTTCAGTTAGTGTTGTAGCTCGCACCATTATATCGATCTAACTTTCGCTTAAAAACCTCCAAGGAGTCCGACATAACAACATCCAGAGGAAGACTATTCCAAGCTTCGACTACTCTTTTGGAGAAGATGTACTTCCGAGTGTCTAGCCTTGCTCCAGTCACACGTAATTTGAGACGATGACCTCTCAAGTTCGTTGTTTTTGCTTACTCGAAGAAATCCCCTGGGACGAGACAACAGTCCTGGACGCGTAGTATGCGGAATTTTATTATCAGGTCCCCCCGAAGCTGTCTATAGTGCAAGGGAAAGAGATTTAGACTCGACAGCCGTGTTTCATAAGGCTGTGAGCCATGTCCAAGGACAAGTTTGGTTGCTCGCCTTTGGACCTTTTCGAGGATGTTGATGTCCTTCGCCGCCCAGGGTCTCCAAGCTTGGATAGCAGACTCCAACTGTGGCCGCACGAATGTTCTGAAGACTTTAGTGAAGCAGTCGGTAGTGAAGGCTGTAAAAGCTCGTTTAACGAGATACAGAATCGACATGGCTGACTTCGCTACCTTTGCGCAATGAAGGGAGGGTTTAAGCGAGGGCGTGGTCCAGACTCCAAGGTCCTTTTGGACATCCACTTCCTTCAATGGAATGCCATTCAGACGGTTAACCGTACGGTTCAAAGGATTGCTTTTCCCGACTCGTATGATGTTGCACTTGCTCTCATTAAATGGCAATAACCAGTCATTTGACCATTTCCGGAGTCGATTTAAGTTTGCCTGCAAGTTCTATTCATCAGCCGCAGTTTGAATGACGCGCCAAAGTTTGAGATCATCGGCAAACATGGCAATATCGCAGTCCAGTTCGTTGGCACAATCGTTGATGTAGACAATGAACAAAATAGGGCCGAGAACAGAGCCTTGGGGAACACCACTCTCAACCTCAACTTTAGTCGACTGTTTGTCGCTGATATGGACAGTTTGTGAGCGGCCAGTTAAAAGTTTTTTATCCACATCAGAAGTCTACCTCCTACGCCTATGCGGTTGAGTTTATAAAGAAGGCGGTGGTGCGGCACGCTATTAAAAGCCTTTTTGAAGTCTATATAAACTGCCTGCTCCGTATTTCCACTATCGACCGCTTCAGTCCAACGTTCTAAACAGTAGAGCAAATTTGTGACGCAGGATCTACGTCTACGGAAACCGTGCTGGGCTTCGGATAGCAGATTGTTATGTTCGAAGAACTGCATTAGTTGTTGCTTCATTATTTTTTCCATGATTTTGCAGCAAACTGAAGTTAGGCTGACCGGTCGATAATTGTTTGCAGAGATTCGGCTTCCACCCTTATAAAGCGGCGTAATCCATGCGGATTTCCAGTCGGTTGGTAGACTTCCGGTCTGGAAGGATGTTTGGAAAAGCGTAGAGAGTGGTTTTTCCAACTCTCTCGCGAGCTCTTTCAACAGCTTGGCAGGTACTTCATCAGGACCCGGAGACTTAGATTCCTTTAACCCCAAAAGTTCTTTGAGGACAGTAGTCTCGGTGAAATTAACAGTCTCGACTATTGTATCCACTTCGAAGCCATCGGTAGGGTGATCGTATCTCGTTTCCTTTGTGAAAACAGACTGGACAAAATTCCGAAAGATGATCAGCCTTCGCACATATCAACATATGCTACACATTGCTATGCGGCCGCCTGCGAGGATTCTGAAGTGAGCTCCAGTGCACAACGGAACATGCATGTTCCTTAAGCAGATAGGTGAGCCGCACATTATCATCATATTCCCGATCGCAACCGACAAAACAATGGGCTCATGGCTCAATTTTTAGAGCGTTCGTCTCAATTACCAAAGGTCGCGAGTTGGAATCCCAGGTGGTTCACACTTGGGATTGGGTATGACTGGCTGATGACGGCTAATAAGCCAGAAATTGCCATTCGAGTCTCCCTTGCCTTTGACGGTTCCACGTTATCAACATATGCTACACGTCGCTATGCGACTGCCTGCGAGGGCTTTGAAGTAACCTCCAGGGCACAAAGGCACATAAATGTTCCTTAAGCAAATCGGTGAGCTGCACACCATCATCATATTCCCGATCGCAACCGACAAAACAAAAAGCCCGTGGCTCAATGGTAGAGTGTTTGACCCGATTACCTAAAGGTCGCGGGTTCGAATCCCAGGTGGTCCACATTTGGATTGTGTATGACTAGCTGACGACGGCTAATAAACCAGAAATGGCCGTTCCAGCCTCCCTTGTCTTTGTCGGCGTTGTTTTCTTTAACCCTTTTTCATGTAGATAAATATTTACTACTAGAGGAATACCCTCATTGAAGTAGATGTGATCTAGGTTAATTATTGGTATACGAAATTGTCCAGGTATGTAAAAGAGTTGCTTTCCGTCCAAGCTGCGTACTTTATTAGTGATATGGCTTAGAAACATAATTCTTAGGCAAAAAAGGCCTTCTGCATAACTCGTCGAGCTGATAAGCAAAATGCGCAACGCCCGATGTACCCTGGACTGACCATCTAGATTGAGGTCATGCTGTCTCATTTATTGTGCATCTTCAGCATTTTGTTAGTCTGCCTCCTAACGTTATTCTTCCTAACCCGTGTTCTCCACTCCCCCGTCTCTCCGGCTTAATAGAATGTACGCGTTCAAACCGTGACGGAGATGATTTCCGAACTTCTAGACTCGGCTGAGGAGGCCTCAGTTGTGTCGGCGAATCCTGTAGCGGCAACTAACGCCATGACAACGACAGTCTCAGATGCCGCGGGTCGTGAAGAGGAGACCTGCGCTTACGCCGCCACACCTGTTGTCGAAGCACCCAACAGTGTGGCCCATCCCAACAAAGGTCTTACAAAGGCCGCTGAGCGGGCGCTGAGAGTCAGGGTACTGTTCAGCCAGACTTGTTTTTGTTTTCATACTCTCCCTGCTCTCCTCAGTATCCCTTCCCCACACTCCCCACCCTCGTTCTGCTTCATTCTTTCGTCCTTCCTCCCCACCCCCGGCCTTTCATCCGCTTCCACCTTCGTCTTCACCCTTTCCCCTCCATTCTAAACGAAGCTGAGATTAGACCGGCTGCCTTAATACCCACACGCTATTATACTATTTTATTTATTTCCCTTTCCTCCTATTCCTCACTGTTTTCGACTTTTATGGCCGCCTAATCAGGACACGGGAATAAGAACCCCCGTCCAGTTAACATAGGTGGCCTTTCAGTGTGAAAATTCCCGTAGCTTAACCCTAACATAAAACTGAACTGTAACCTTAATCTTAATCTAAACCCCGACAGTTAACACGAACCCAATCGTTTACTCTTAAAATACTCCTAACCATACCTCCGATCTTCACCCTAACCTACCCCTACACTTAACGGTAACCATCACCGTAATAATAAATCCGGAATCGGGCGCAAGAAACCTAATTTTTAGGTGGTTCCTTTTTCCGCGTCCTTATTAGGTGACCATAAGGTTCATCCTTAGGTTATTTTCATCTCACCTCTTTGTATTTTATTTCTGCACCTCTTCTTTGCCTTCTTGATACTGACCGGCACAATTTCCCTCGAGTCCAACGGGTCTGTGCCGTTATGTTGCAATCGTAAACTGGAGCCCTGAGGTCCTTACCGCCCACCGGTTTCTAAAATAATTCCGCTCACGAATAGTGGGGGGGGGTTGGTTCCAGAGTTTGACCAGTTTGTGCAATCGCACGAACACCTCTCCGAAATCTCTGAAAGGTGGGTGTATGAACGGATAGTTTTTTTGTTCGACAACCCTTCTCTCTGTTAACCCCCGAAATGAAACTGGTGACTCTTGCCACGACAGTCCGACCGTCGTAGTCCGACGATGTCCACCGTATGCCCCAAAAAAGCGTGGTGCAGGGACGGTGAATTGCGTATAGATTCGTTTTAAGTGCTAGTGGCCTTGCGCTGCAGCTACCGCACTCTCTCCTCCTCCACTACCTCAGACCGGTGTCATGACAGAGTCAAGAAAACCGGAGGTGGGAAAAGACGCGTGTGGCTGGAGTGGCCGGAGTCGCCCCTAGGCGTGACACCACACCCCCAATGTTCGGTATTTTGTTATGGGAGCGCAACCCGAATAACGCCTGCCGTGCCCTGATGTGGCCGTCGTGTTGGTCAAACGCATCTATCACGTGGCCCGCGTCGGGGGCACACCCTTGCCATAAACGCGCATACACAGCAAGTACATTAGTTTTGGGGAAGAAGTGAAGTTTTTTTGCGGTTTTTATTCCATGCCTTAGCTTCGAGAACTATGATGTAACCTTTTCTTCAATCCAATGCTTGTAAAAGTCTTTCTTACGCCTTTACACATGCTCTTTTATCGCATTCATTAGGCTGCCGAACTGCGCGTTAAGATCAATGAATTGAAGGACTCTCTAATGCAGTGCATCAGCGTTCAGGACTTTGAGCGTGCCTCGTCACTGCGCGACCAGTGTGCGATGATCGAGAAGGAGCACTCAACCATTCTGCAGGAGCTAACAGGAAATGTAGCGCCGGCAAGGTTTGTCTCTCTGTTTGATTATAAACCCTGAACCTACCTCCTCCTCCCTCCGCCTCCTCCCTCTTCGTCTTCCTCCCTACTCCTCCCTCCTCTTCCCTCCGCCTCCTCCCTCCTCCTACCTCATCTTCCTCCTCCTCTTCTTCTTCTTCCTCCTCATCCTTCCCCCTCCTTCGTTAGCCGCAAACAAACAGCCTTTTGCGGTCACTAATGATATTATAGTCTACACTCGAATTCATACGAACGGCCCTTGACTGAAACATGTAAATGTGGTTTAAAATGGAGAAATTAAAGATGCAAAGTAGCGTAAAACAAACCCTTAAATTGAATCATTTGCTATGTCACAGTGGATTTTATTGTGTTTTGTGAAGAATAATCTTTCATAGACTTGCGTAGGAACGAGCAATATGGTAACGTAGATAGCTGTTGCTGACTGCGACGAATCTCGTGCCGCGGAGCCATGCCTTGCCATCGAGTTTTACCATAAAACATCCCTTCATTTATTACTGAATTTGCTCAGCGACGAAAATCATGCATCGACATCCAACGCACTCCAAGAAGTCAACTTTCCCGGTTTCGTTATTTTTTTGACAGGCTTCATAACCTCCTACTCTGTGCGGTGCTTACGGTGCGTGCCGCCACAAAAGAGTAAAATAAGGCTTTTTGTTGTATGCTTTTCTGTGCCGCGTGCTGCCCCTGTTACAAAATCCTTAACCTCTATTTTTTCCCGCGTCCCTCCCCTGCCCCTCCACACCAGTGCAACGAAAGCAGCAAGTGCGAATCCACCACCTACCTCGGAGGTAGCAGCACCGATTCCATTAAGCGACGTCGATGCGGCAGTTGGGGAAAAACGTGCCGACGATGCCGAGGAAAGTGATGACGAGACCACTGCACCTGAGGTGAAACTAGTTAAATCACAGACTCGTTATCTGAGTCGCCTCTCCGCTGACGCCATCTTAAAAGCCAATAAAATGGCAGCGATTACCGTTCAGCAATCACCCAATCTGTGGACCCTTCCACCCTCCCTGCGCTCCCTCCTGTATAGCCTTGTAAGTTTTGCATTCCACTCCAATGGAAACTATAGCTTTCCGCCCTGTTTATGCAAAGAATTAATTCTGCACACGATATCAGTAATTGTAGCGGAGATGTGGCGTAATGCAAACAAATTGAACATCTGGGAAGCCAGACTTTAGAGACAACTCACTCAGCTAGAAAAAGTTTTCTGCCAGGTACAATCGAACCTCGGACCTCCGAATTAGCGTCAGATTCAACTTTTTTAGCTCTTAGTTACATCTACTAGCGGTGCGCGACGTAATTTATAGCCCACCTATCGCGAATCCATGTTGTAAGATAACAGTGGCTGCGTCTCGCAGCCACTATTTTCTCTTTACGGTAACTCTTCTTGAAGAATATTCTAAATGACATCGACTTTTTGTGCTAATGTTGATACTTCCAGTAATTGCCCGCTCTATAAAAAAAATTCTAGCATTATTGTTAGCAATGCCTACTTAAACGCCCCTCACCCCACCCTCACTAGCGAACACAGTGGATAGGTAGGTTTTCAATAGGAGAACGGTGCCGATGGGGGTAGGGTAGTTTAAATGATAAAAAGGGCGGCACCGCATTGGCAATGAAAATTTATTTATAGGCCCACCGTCATTTATCAAGTGAGCTGGTTTTTTCGCACTCAGACCGTACTCCACTCCTATCTATCCACACCTACCTACCTACCTACCTACACTTCGACCTAACCTTAACCGTATCCATTGTGTTCTTTAGGGCTAGCATTAGTTCCTCGGTTAGAGGGGTCGCACAAGCAGTCCTTGCCAAATATTTTTGATTTTAAATTAATTTGCCTCCGGATACCTGTGGGTCCTCTCCGACCGCATTTTGACTCCATTTGTACAGTTGGTTTATTCTAGAGGAAACTCGACCGTTGATATTTCTCGAATAAGGTGTACTGCAGTGACCGGTAAAAATTGTCGTCCTATGGCAGACTAAAAAAACCGTGTCAACAAGAACTACACGACCAGGGTCTTGAGAATATCACAGAGCGATAAGCGCCGTGGGTTAGAAGGGTGCCAACTGACAATTACACTCAGACCTCGCAGTCAGTCCAATGTGTGTTGTGTGGAGTGGCTGACTGGTGGTCTGAGAGTCAGGCTGCGATGGCTCCTTCTTAACGTGACCTCTGGCTATCTCGAACATGTGAGATGTTATCCGTTCAACCCCCTGTTGTGCGAAATCCTAGTGCTTGTGTTTGGGGGTTCAGGCCGTGTACGTAGTACACGTAGACGAGGTCACCAGCAGCTGCGCCCACTTCCGCATCAGACAACTGACCGGCTCGGATGGTGGTCTGATTGTGGGGGTGGGGGAGAGAGTGAGGTTGACAGCTCAGCGCATTTTCCTCAAAATCTAACCCGCTTGAAACTATCACGGTGTGCTAAAAGCCAGGTGGTGCAGCACCCGAGGATCGAACCCATGACCTATTGAACAGAATTGCAACGCTCTAGATCGCGAATATTGATTTGCATTTGTTGACAAACGCTCACCGATAGCTAACGGAACTCACTCGTTCCGCTCTGCCTTCTGGCTCACTCTGGAGTCCCGCCACCTACCGCACAGTGGCTGGGGTTGGGTATAACTGGCTGAGGACGGCTATTAACCCATAATTGACTATTCCAGTTTTCCATGTCTTTGCCCGCAATATTTGTCTCCCTAGTCAGTTTTTTATGTTAACGGTTTTGATGTGCTTTCCCTGTCTCATTACTGTTTTTTATGGAAACAAACGACCTCATGTACCCAGATTGTCCTTCAAGAGTACATTACGAGCGCTGGGGCCTCAGGTGTCATTGTTTGTTGACCGGTACCTACCATAATAAGATCCGGTCAATCCTTAGTTCTCGGTGCTTTCCGCGCTCCCAGCGATCAAGGCTCTTATTAGGCTAGTTTGCCACCTTAACCTGGGATAGTGTGTACCACCCCAGTTTACGTTGAAAAAAGATAAAAACTGTAGCCTACTTCAGCCTTAACCATCCTTTACCCGCTTTGCCTTTGAAATGCACTTCATTGGTCCATACAGAGAGGAAGCTATTAATGCCTGTCTGTTTGTTTTGTCAGATTCTTCCAAGCGTCCAGCACAAGGATTTGGCCGTCCGGAACCAGGCTATTCTTTCGCTGGGTCTTATGTGCACAATGGATTTAGCCCTCTCAAAGCAGTACCTTTCTATATTCTATGAGGTAAGTTGGTTCCTCAGTGCTGATCCTCCGATGCCAGTTTCTCTCTCTCCCCCTGACCTTCCTCCAGCCGCGTACTCTCAACACTGATTCTTGGAGGCCTGCCACCACTGTCTTGCCTTTTTGACCAGCACTTAACAGGCAACCACAAGATGTCCCATAATTCTCGTCTTTTGGCTCTCGCTTTACCTGCTCACTATAGGCGATTGGAATCTCAAACAACCTTTTTACGGCTGGTACACTTTCGGTGACCGATCGCATGCACTGTTAGCCAAAATTGTGATATTCAGTAGGTGCGTAGGCCTCACTGGTGGTGTTGGAATCTTGCTTGATCCCTGCACGCTAGCTGTGCCACCGGACGATAACGTCCGTCCATGGGTCAACTCACCGCGGGGCCGGCATACGGTGGACCTCGTCGGATGCAACGTTCGAACTTTCGGAGCTTATGATCTGGGAAAATATCATAATTATAAATTTGTTTAAAGGCGTAAGTTAGGATTTCTTCAAGTATACAATTTGAGTAAGATGTGATCAGCTATTAAATGCATGCATGAAAACATATATTGAGCAGGTTTTTAAATGAAATATATGTAAACTTACAAGGGCATCGAAAATCAAAAGAAAAATTTCATACTACTTAAGGAGACAGTTTTCACCGAATAGGGTTTTGCAGGTGACCGAAAAGAAGCGCATTTAAAGACCGGCCTCATGCTGTTTTTGAAATATCGTGAGATGATGTCACATGATGATTGGCTCCACCGAAGTAATCTTTCCTACTAGAAAATGTATTTCCGAGTTTGACCTCGGTCACTAACTTCAGGTTCAGGAGTGAGTTGAGTGTCCGCGTAGAGGTGGGAGTGATAATAATGAGCAGCGTGCTTAGCCCCAGTTTGCACAGCGATAAATCGCACCATTCATCCGCAGTACTCCAAGTCGGGATTACAGATGCTACCTTAATTAACGAGTCCGCCCGGTGGTCTTATTGGTGGAGTAGTAAGAAATAACCAGTCACGCTGTGTCCGGAGTTTATGTGACGTACACGAAATGAGTCATTGCATCCAGTTTAATTGCCAGTTGTCTGTGTATAATCTTGTCTGGACAGGAATAAGACTGAAACTGCAGTGGGGTCGACTCTGCGCGAGTCATCTTCACCACTCAATCGCACTCAGAATCTACGCCGTTAACTCTATCCCCGCGCATGCCTCAAAACGTCCTACCAAGAGAGTGCTACTCCCTCCCTCCGTCATGGGTGTAATGCCATCTACGTGACTGGCCATGACCTCTAATTGGCGGACGGTCGAACGATAGGGCACAGGATCAATGCTCCTTTCAAATCAGCTTCCTTCACTCGCCGAACGACCAGAACCGGAGCAGTTTACCACCAGCATAATTGCCTAAGCTCCGACAAAGTTACTTCCTTACTCTCGATCGTTGATAATCTGCGCGTCCTCACGCCTGTGCTGAAAACGGCCAAGCTGGTTAATCTCGGAGACGTCACCGACCACGCTACCTTGGAGGAGGCAGTGCCTGAAGACGCGGCAGCACCAATCTGCTAATCCGCAAGACCTGTGAGGAGCACAATCGTCCCATCGCCCATCGTCGCCTTTTGTCTTACCGACCGCAAAATATCACTGGCAATTGATAAACTATGTGCTTGTCTAGAGCCGAAGCGGTTGTAACGAGAGCGGTGCTGTCACAAAATATCGCGAATTCTGGAGTATTGGGAAGAACACCCTAGAAACGTAGCCAATATCTCATATCCAGTCCGCGGAACCAACGTTAAATTTGAGTTCTTGCCCTCTATAGGATAAAATAAAGGCGAGGCAGCAGCCCTCCGCTGGTAAAGTCCCGGTGTCGATTCCATTTCAAACACAGTGGCTCCAAGACCAAGCGGAAAGCAGAAATTCCGTGCTGCCCGTAGGGGTGGTATTTGCCAAGATGAAGGAAAATACGCTACAAGGACATCCCGAAAAGCCGACTCGAGTTTTTCGGTACCAACCACAAGTCATGGCAACATCCGGTAAAAAATGGTGCAACACTTTTGCGGACTAATTTATTACCCGATACTAGGGAGAAACGTCATCAGCACCATACGGAGTACCCATAAGTGTTACCAATGGCTAGCGTTTGGTCGCGGGTTCTCAATGCGAACATTCCAACAGAGCTCGCCTTGTTTTTTGGGACACCTTGCATGCATATCGGCACTAAGAACAAAAATACCCTTTACTGGGCCAAGGACCACTATAGATGCCGACCAACTGTTCTAGGCCAACCCGCATTTAACGCACATTCCGAGCGAGAATAGTCTGGCTTAGATGCCTCCGTGTCCACGTCTGCGTTTCCATACTCCCCTCTCAGATACACATGACTCGTCAATCAAATGGCTCTACGTTCTGAACCGACACAGTCTCTCAGCCTACAGAACTCGGAGTAGGTCATGCTGACTCGCTTACACCATGTGCGGTTTCAATGACGAAGCGTTCGGTGTAGCAATTGGGAAACCTTATTCCACTTACGCCGATTTTATCACATCGCCGCCGTCTGATACAACTCGACTCCTGGATTTGTCTTATCTTTCTGCCGCCCAGCTAAATCACCGATCCTTCATCGTGGCTTTCTACTGACTAACAACATCTGCATCATTCACCCAATCCTAGCCCACTTCCAACATTGTGATGAATGTTCAAACACATCTACGCAACCCACTCAAACCGATCGACCGAAGAGGTTCCTCCCTCACAAACTTGCCTTGATGAAGGTGTCCATGCGCAGAAAAATGTAGTCTGCTTGCTTTGGTGTTCGATTCATTATACTTCCTTATTGGCCGTTATTAGCGCACAGGATTGTAGGTGGGCTCCGATGGTCGTTATACAGGCACGATTTTCGTTGTAGGGGTTGCCGCCTGAATTAAGTTAGGGCCTTCAATAGCATTGTCAACGTTCTACCGTTATTCCAAGTTTGGTTTTTTTTTCAACACATCCGATAGGAGACGAAGATGGCGGGATGTCACGAGCCCGCGCTCTACCTTTTCTTCTTAAATTCCTGTGGCCGTCCCAATCAGAGTGACCTATTTTATTTTACCAGTCATTTGTATGCACGAGTGAAGGGGTTCAGGCCTTGCTTCGTATCTGTGACCGCGCATACTATTACGATCCGTGAGTCTTCTGCCACTTTGTTTTGGTAGATGACAACGAAGGCTTGGGCGACCCCCTTCCCCTAATGAACACAATGGATAAGTAACGTTGACCGTGGGGGTAGGTTACGCGTTGACTATGAAAAGAAATTTATATGCCCACCATTTTCATTCAAGTGAGCTAGTTTTCTAGCACCCGATTAGACCACGCCTACCTAACCCTCATCCATTGCGTTCGTTGGGATCGGCATTCGTTGCCGGGTTAGGGAGGTCGTACAAGCATTCGTCACCTGCTGATGTGCAAGAACTTCAACTTCAGAAGCCTCCCATCAATTAAAAAAAAAACCGTTGGCTGTTTGTTTCACGTACGTCGTCACTTAAACCCATTTCAACTGGTAATACTTTTAAGGCTGCTGACAAGAAAATAAATGACAGTAATCAGTTTATTCTTTGTCGCCCGGGAGGTGTTGCCATTTCCTTTAGTCGCTTTTAAATTTTATATTATTTTTATTTTTTTTGGCGTCTTCGAGATGGGCAGTGATAAGTATACAGTCTCTCCTCGTGCGTTATCTTCTAGGCCGTGAAATTTGACCACGCGACCATCGGTGTGACGGCCATCAAGTGCGTAGTCGACCTCTTCCTCATTTTCGGGTTGCTCCCTTTTCTGGAGGTTGCTGACACCTTCGAAGAGACGGACTTTGACATAAGTGAGTCATCCCACAAAGTGTGGGGCGCCCCCTTTACACACAAAATCATGCCCGCTTATGCGTATTTGTGAACTGGGTCTTTTTGCCGTTCTGTTGCAGCCGACCTCGAGCTGATAAAGGGCCCCCAGACGAATACCAACTGTAACGGTCCCACCGCGAAAGCCGGTCTTTCTCTCCGCTTATTAGCTCCCTTCCTGGAGCTAATGGATAGTGAGGTTTGCATTTTATTTAACCTTTTTTCTTTGCCATCTGACTTGGTTTTCAAGCCTGTCTTTAGACGCTGGTGCAGTGGTCTGCAACTGTGATCCTCGGCAGCTTCGGGTGTGATGTTACCCCAGAAAGTCGCACCATCCCAACGCAATGATAATCTTAATAGTACAGTTGTTTTAGGTCATACTGTCCGTCATTTGACTCTCACCTATCTGACGTTTCGGATTCTCACTCGAACCCATCATCAGAGACGGTGGCAGATAAGGATGATAGAAGCATATTTTTGCGCAGTATTTATAGGACGTAGTGACCACTCGATCACATGCGTACTACAATTAACCGCTCTTGCGATCACCGCTGGGAGTTTTAATTGATACGATGCTGGCCTGGCCATCCGAGTCGTTAATTGGCGTGGTTTCATCATCCATGTTGAATGTTGGCGTGGTTATTACCCGATAATTTGGCTTACTGTCATTGAAGGTGTTGGTCGCCAGCCTCCTCCCCACGTGACTCATTCGTCTGCTCAGGCGATGCCTCAGCACTGAATATGAGAAACAGAAGGTCAGTGGGTTTGACTCGGGCAGCTCGCGGCTCGCGCAGTTGACACCTTGCGAGGATTTCGACCTCGTGAAACTTAGAAATATGGCCGGGTCCCGTTGAGTAAGCTGCAACCTGAGAGCTAGCATCTTAGCTCCTCACCGCAGCTGCGTGCTCAACCATTCGCGTCCAGAGTAATCGTTCGGTTTCTCCGATACAGTTGTTTTGTCCACAACTGCACCAGGTCTGGTAAACGATGCGGATGCGGACGTCCTGGTCATCATCGCATCAATTACCACTCCCAGCTGTGATCGCGTGATCACTGTGCACCTTATCTGTCACCATCCCTGATGATGGGTTCGAGTGAAAATCCGAAACGTCAGGCCAATGACCTTCTTGTTCCAGCGATCACATCTTCTCCTTCTGAACTGCTTTCTGGAGCTCGCGTGTTCGTTTCTATCTTGCGTATCTATTCATGCATTCCATCCAGCCAGCGTCGAGGTACTTTAGACGGTCTCCGCGCGCATAATAATTACCGATATTTTTTTGAAGACCATCGTAAGTTGACCGGACGTTTTAGGTGCAGCAGTTCCGTTTCATTGACTCAAAACAGCAGCAGCCGTAGTAGTAGTAGTAGCAGTAGTATTAGTAATAGAAACAGCAGTACTAGCATTACTGACGATAGTACTAGATGGTAGTAATAGCAGTCGGCTATAAGGTACTGTAAAGCCTACTCCATCACTTTCTGCCTTTTTCTGACCAGGATGCTGACCTGCGAACTGCCTCCGCCCTCGGGCTGGCCAAACTCTTCCTGTTTAACCGGATTCAATCGGGTCAGATTTTGAGCCGAATTCTCCTGCTGTGGTTTAACTCCCAGACCGCCGACCTGCCCACCCTGAGCCAGAGTTTAGGCGTCTTCTTCACCGACTTTTCCTGTTCCAAACCCGAGAGACAGGCCTGCCTTGCGGACGCCGTCATCCCGACCCTGGCCAATCTCTTAGCCGCGCCAGCTTCCTCGCCTCTCTCGGAGGTAGACCCGGGTGTGGTAGTGAGCCTGTTGGTCCGTCTCACAGACTCCTCTTGTCTTCTTTCTAATCTCAACGCCATCACGAATACGACCGCTAAACCCGACGACGGGGAAGCCGAAAATCGACCCCCGGTCAGGCGCAATCTACCTACGGTAAGTTTATCGTTTATAAAATGCATCTGTATTGTCAGTATAATTTACAAGTGTACCCCGATTAATGCATAAGCCTCCATGTAAAACGATTAAATTGACCGAGGTGTCAAGGTCCTGTGGTACGACATGAATGAAATCAATTAACCAGGCTGCTGTTTTTAAGCTATATTCTTCTTGCATAGTGTAATGTTTTTTTGTGGTGTTTCAGTTTTTTGCAAAAAGATGGATTAACGCACCTCGAGGAGGCCAGCTTAGGCACAGGTTATATTTAAAAGCCAAAAGAATATACCCGATGTTTGCTATTTAGATGGAAAAGTATCTAGGATAGTTTCCATTTTTGCTTGTTTTAATCCTGATCAGCCTCGCCTGCACCAATTTTTTAGCAACCAAATGCTACAGCACAAAAATGAGAATTTTAGGACTTTTTGTTAGTCTTTTTTCAGTCATCCTAACTTATTGCAGAATATGTCCTCCCCAGCTAGATTTAGTAACAGTATTTGTATAAGTGCTCCACAGTAACTGCAAGTATACGGATAATTCAATGTATTAATCGAAAAGCAGCATTGTTGGACATAGTCCCACCGTAATCGTCACGCAGCCAACTGCGCTTTCCATTGCAATTTCTTCAGCCACTTCTTGTTGTTTGACTGGGAACAAGTCACTGCCATAATGAACTCATAAATAGGCCTATCTAGAGAGGGCACAGAGGCGAAGCATGAGAGGCCGAAATGGCCCACGGGACGTGATCTACCTCGGCAGGTAGTGGTGCTCTGGACTTCAGGCTGGATGGCCAACCGGCCAGCACTCTAGTCTGCGGTTGTCCGGTCCTGCGGTTTGACTGACTACCAACGGCAGTTTTCATTTCATTCCGCGGCAGCTTTTTTGGTTTTCCTTCTTGTACTTGTTACGGCGGCGATCATGTCTGATTTAGCCGACCTCGATGCTGCCACGTATCGTGCCTCACTACGCGTGACGATTCGCGACAGCAGGCCATTTATTTTCCTTCTCTTGATTATTGATTTGTTGTTGTCATGTTAAATTTCTCGAGGACTAATTTACAGCTCCATGACCAAAGTAATGAACGTGTACCTGCAAAAACAGACTGGTGAGGTGCCATTCCAACATAAACACTCGTACTTTTCCAGCGTTAATACCCGTACATCACACAGTCCAAAACAGAACCAAGTTGCTTATATGAGCATGCATCCGCAGGGTTGTTTGTGCGCGAGGTAATATGTTCCAACCGAGACAAGAGCAACTAAATTGACCGTTTATCAGCTGCTATCAGTCAGTCTTACTCCGTATCAGGAAGACCGTAGGTTTTCTATCTGACTTCAATCAGTCACCAGGTCAGGCATTTGTAATGCATTATGCATTGGTATCTTTTACTCAGGTCAGCATAAGCTGTGGGCTCTTGTTCCATTACAACGTAAAAATTTATTGACGAGGCTTCGCCGATCGTGCGTCCCATATAGGGCAGGAAGATGACTTAGACTTGACTGTAGCAGGGGTCCATACCTCCTTCGGAAGTCATTTCAAAGTTAGAGCTCGTATCGGTTAAGACAATCCGCACCTTATTCGTTTATAACCTGTACTGGGGCCATTTGACAGGTACTACGGGTGTTCCTCAGACACGATTACCTGTTTGGTGAGCAATCAGTTCCTAGCACATAAATCCACCATTCTCTACCGATTGAATTTCTATGTCATTGCTTACCACTGTGCCCCTAGCCTGAGAGCCCAAATTCATTGTATCCATCTTTTTTGCATTTTTCGCCGATCACTTTCCAAATATTTTTCAGTTACGGAACCTGGAAGTTGGCGCAACACTTGTCGGGCCGTCGGTTCTGGTGTTATTCTCAATACGCAAAATCGAAGTCATACCCTGGATACTGCTGCCATCAATCGTTTCACTGTCATGGCTTTACGCTTGAACTGATCTGAGCCCTGATCTCATTGTGCGCCTTGATCATTTTAGGAGAATCCCTGCCACGATGACCTGGCTATGCGGCTATGCAACCGCGTTCTCAACGCCCCCAATTCTGCTGAAGCTCGTCTGTACATTCGCGTGCTTGGTCAGCTGCATCTCTCCCTAGACAAGCCCGGTCTTTATAAGGACCTCCTCCAACTGATTGAAATGATATTCAAGGTCAGCTTGATCGATTTAACTGTAAATATTTCCGATTTAACACAACTGCAATTTTGTGCCTTCAGAGTTAATCCCTTTCAATATATATATATATATATATATATATATATATATATATATATATATATATATATATATATCGGGTAAATAATTTCTAAAATTATTAAGTGCAGGACATGGAGTCAGGTGCTTCGGACATGACTTTTTAGGGTCAGACCCGAAATTTCAATCTTCAGTTCAGTTTTATTTAGGGAAATATAGTCGAAACCTTTGAGCTCCCTATTGATGTCAATGACACTGCAAATTAAAAAAGGCCGACATAATGGACGTTGGACAAAGGGTTATCTCCCCGTCACACTACAGGACATCGGACAAACAATTATAAAATAAATTTACTTAAAAATAGGGAGTAGTATGTTATATAACGCGAAAATTGTGGATGGGAATATGTTTCAGGAAATGTGTTAGGTTCTGATGTCGTGGTGTACTTATGGCTGTACTAGTCAAACTTCCGCTTAAAAATGTTAACGGATGGGGACATGATGATGTCCGTAGTCAGAGCATTCCAGGCCGTAATCACTCTGTTGGATAGGAAGAACCTTGTTGTGTCGAGTCTTGGACCTGTCACACGTAGTTTAATAGGATGTCCTCGCAAATTAGTGGTAGTGGCCAGCTCAAAGAAGTCGCCAGATGCAAGGCAACAATCCTGACCCCGCAGCATGCGAAAGGCTTGTATTAGGTCGCCGCGTAACTGTCTATAGTCCAGAGGAAACAGATCAAGATTGGACAATCTTGTCTCGTTAGGCAAGCAGCTTTGACCTTGAAGAAGCTTTGTTGCACGTCTTTGGACCTTCTCAAGGGTGTTTTGGTCTTTGACAGACCACGGTCTCCAGGCTTGTATGGCAAATTCCAATTGTGGCCGCACGAACATCCCGAAGACCTTATTAAAGCACTCTTTGTCGAACTTTGCAAACGCTCGCTTTATTAGATACAAGCTTGACATGGCAGATTTTGCTACTTTTGAGCAATGGAACGATGGCTTCAGTGTGGGCGTGATCCATACTCCTAGATCTTTCTGAGCCTCTACCTCTGGTAGCGGTGTGTCGTCCAGATAGTAAATTCTCTGGTGCCTGGAGCTGGTTCTGCCGAATCGCAGAATATTGCACTTGGTAGCATTGAATGGGAGGAGCCAGTTGTGTGACCATTCCTCGAGTCGATGCAAGTTCGCCTGTATATTTTCTTCATCAGCTGCGTTGTGGATGACCTTCCAAAGCTTTATATCGTCAGCAAACATGGCGGTGTCACAGTCCAAGCCACTTACGCAATCATCAATGTATATAAGGAAGAGGATAGGGCCAAGGACGGAGCCCTGAGGAACCCCACTCTCAACCGCCACCTCCGCCGACTATTGATCGACAAGACGGACAATCTCAGATCGCCCAACCAAGAAGTTTTCGATCCACTTCAAAAGTTTGCCCCTTACCCCAATATGGTTGTGTTTGTATAGGAGACGTTGGTGAGGCACGCTATCAAAGGCCTTCTTGAAGTCTATGTAGACTGCGTGCACTACATTTCCTTCATCGACCGCTCGGGTCCATCGTTCCAGACAGTAGAGCAAATTAGTTAAACAGGACCTTCCTCTGCGGAATCCGCTGCGCGTCAGAGAGAAGATGATTCCGCTCCACTTCGTGGTGCTGCAACATATGTATGTCTAGCCGATGTTTGAATGTATCCACAGACTGGGACATTACAATCCCCAGGTAGGTAATTCCACGGTTCCACGACACGGTTGGTAGGAGAACTCACGCGTTTGAAAGTTCTATGAGATGTCTGCAAATCAACCAACAGGCTCACTCGATGAAGACCACTTGAACACATTATTAAAGACATGATTCAACCTTCCATCAAAGTTGCATGCAAAACGACTTTTACCCAACAGATCATTTTTCCGGTAGTTCAGGAGTCACAGAGGCTACTGAGAAACGCCAAAAAAAAGGGTAAAACAGGATCTGCTGATATTTCAAAATTTATTGAATGATACAAAGAAACTGGTGTGACAGTACATCAAAACATTCTTCGATTGCGCCCTCGTTACAAATGAAACGCATGAGGTTCGACAAAACCATTAAAGTCCTAGCAAAGCGCCAGAACACCCCCCTATAAAGTCCCAACTAACAAAAACCACCGACTTCACCGATTACTCTCCCAACGATCAAAAATGAACACCGCCACAGAACAAAAGACGAAACACGAGGAACAAACAAAAAATCGAAGAAAACAAAATATCAAAACGTCCGCCGTTACGCAACATCCAAAAATACCGCAAACAACCAGGTCAAAAGCCCTACCAAACGCTAATAGATTTGAACCCACAGGAAACTGGATATATCTTGTGAAATATCCAGCAAAATCGCATGTGAAGAAAGAACCAAAAATCTTCAGAAATCGAGGGAAGAAACAAGATAAAATGATGTACACAAATGTGCAGAGTTTATTGAACAAAATGGATGAAATTAAACTGGTCGTGGACCATTTAAAACCCGACTTCATAGCTCTAACTCGAAACATGGTTAAATGAACAAACCGCAGACACAGAAGTCAGAATAAACGGTTTTTCAGCCATCCGCATGGATGAAATGGAGTGGGTGGTGAACCGCAATGTTTATATCGAGAAGCCGCATTGACTTCATTCCTGATGGGCCCTCGCCAATAGGATCTCGTCTTGCGAAATACTTTGTTGTAAACTGAAAGTCCCAAAACCAACCAGACCTCCATATTGCCGTGGCATATCGACCCCCAGGATCAGTGCACCACACACGGACGATAGCACTCATCACAGAGGCAAAAGCAAATCTGCCGTAGCAAAACACCCCATTAATACCTGGAGATTTCCAACGCCCCGCCATCGAATGGGTGTCACGTACCATTGCTCAAGCGATTTGAAAAATGCATTCGAACAGCAAATACCACTACAATTGGTAAATGACGAGTCTACCCATGTCACAATGAAGACGCGCGGTTCCGAAATGGGCAGTCAGCCGCTTTCGTTTGGATCGACATTAGTAGGGACGAAAAATTGCATCCTTGCATTAAGTTCTACGTGCCGCTTGGACGACGTGGATCATTGCAGGTTTTTGCTTGAGTATACAGTCATCTCGACGCAAAACGTCGTGCAGTTAGGGAGAGAAATGTATGGAAATAGGATTTCATCCCAAAACATGAAAGAATTACTGAATGGGATAGACTGGAGCCCTGCACATGAACTCCGACCCAAATGCTGCCTGGTTCTTTCTATTGGTAAATTGATCCAGCAGTTGGTAGGAGAAATTCCGCCCGACTTAAAAGGCGATCGTGCGCTTCCCGACCCGAGTGCTGACATCGGAAATAAAAAGGGAATCTCAGCAAAGAAAGAAAAGAAGACTCGTGGAGAACATATGCCAGATATCAACAACCCGGAACATTTTATCCGCTTTTAGGAAACAGCGAAAATCGGTAAGCCGGAATCTTCTGAGAAAAAGAAAGATCAGCTCTTTGAGTCGTGAACAGTCAAAGACATAACAAGAAATTTCGAAAAGGTTTTATGCTTAAGTTAAAAGGCAAAACGAAAGCGACTCATTCCCTTGTCTTAAAGACAATCAGGAAACAGGTTAACGGATAACTCTTGATAAGACCAGCCTCTTTATCCAATTTCTTTATGTTCGTGTATACGAGGAACTAATTCTTGACGACGACGCATACCAGTACTGCCACATCTACAAAGAAAATAAGTATCTTTTCTAATGGATAATAGTAAGAAAACTTGAAACAGCTATAGCTCCACTAAATAACCTGCCCAGATGGCATATCCACAAAGTTCTCAACGAACTCACAGACCAGTTGGCTCTACCCAATATATTTAAGTTCGATGGAGGCGACCCGCCCAACAGCCGAAGACAGCCAACATAACCCCAATCTACAAAGGAGGAAGAGGACATCACCAAACAGTTTCCGACCAGCCAGCCCACAAGTATCTACAGCAAATGATGAAGAAGATAATCAAACGGAACCGATAAGGAATCTGAAA
Source organism: Schistocephalus solidus (assembly GCA_017591395.1). Lineage (NCBI taxonomy): Eukaryota > Metazoa > Platyhelminthes > Cestoda > Diphyllobothriidea > Diphyllobothriidae > Schistocephalus > Schistocephalus solidus. The sequence goes on from WEDG01007905.1 coordinate 171,534, forward strand.
AAACAACTTATAAGTTCATATCAACATGGATATCGATATTAATATAAATATCCGCCAAACTCATCCATGGAAAGTTGGACAATAAAAACCGCTAAACGTCGTTGAATGATGCGTCTACATTGACTTTAAGCAAAGCTCGACAGGGAAACCAATAAACGCCCATTCCGTTCGTCAACAAAAAGATCATAACCCATCGCACACAACTTCACAGACAGGCACCAGCGTTGTATCGGAGACGCCGAGTCTCACCGGGAAACCGTTCACAGTGCGGAGTTCCGCAGGACAGCGTTCTGGTCCCATTTGTTTCGATACGCAAACGACACGCCGGATTGTCTGGACACGCGAGAAGGTAATGCCTGCTAATTACTCCAGCTTAACCTCGCATTTGAAAACCGAGGATGCGCGGAAATTACAAATGTTCAGATCGCACAAAACATGGTGTGAGGTGGCTGCTGAACTCAATCCATCAGCGCATCCACTGCGGTTCAGTTCTTATGAAGGATGATTGAATGGAAATACCAGCACTTCATCAGAAGTGGTCACCAACCTTATTATAAAAGGTACGAAAAAGACTACGTATATGGATAACACCAACCTCAAAACCATCAATGCACTGTGCGAATATCGCG